>VDFB02042061.1:0-30244 GCA_007258455.2 Sequoia sempervirens
ATGTTGCTTCTTGTGTTGTTGTTGGGAGACTATTGACGGTGATGCAGAGGAAAAAACAATGACAAGAACAAAGTGTTTGTGTCTCAAACCTTAACTATCAAGGCTTCCATCAAGCCTTCTCATTCTAGGCTCTATGTGATGTGCCACACTCCGGCGATCCTCTCTGCTACCACTGTAGTGATATGCTCTGATACCACTATGAAGAACCACACTCTGGTGATCCACTCTGCTACCACTGTAGTGATATGCTCTGATACCACTTGTGATGAACCAAACTGGATTTGACTCAAACCCCCAATTTAATTCTGGAATTTCTCTTCTTTGTAGGTCTGATTTGTGTTTTGTGTGTTTGATTCTTAATGTCTTTTCGTGTTTTGTTGTTTGATGCCAATGATACTCATGAATGTAACAAGCATATACATGCAATATGAACTCACAAATAAACTAAACGCCAATGATACTCAAGCAATGAACTCAATTTCATAATTAAGAGACCACCTTCATTACAAAGAGAGTACATAAATGGGCTGCTTGCATACAATTTAAGAGATACTTGAGCAAGATTCGAAATGCTATTCAAGATGCATTCTACATGATATAAGAGCTTACATGGAATAGTCAACTTGCATCAAATTCGAGAGACAATACATCTTATGTCTTAATTTTACTTACAGCCAAACTTCACTGTGAATAGTGACTGCTACAGTACCCGCGCCCATGCAAATGCTCATACAAAATTAAATACAAGTTTCTCCTACCAATTTCTTGATGGAATGTCTTCTATTGACAGGGGCGCCCACTTTAGGAGTGAAATCGGCCACCAAAGAAAGGCGTATTTATTTCTTTGAGCAAATCAAACCCTTAAAAAGTGCGGCTGGCTGTAGCTGTTAAAAATCAGCTCCAAATTCTTCATAAAATGCAAATAAATACCTCTAGATGGCGAATGGCGTCACTAGCAGCAAGTATCCTTCCGAAAGATGCCTCCAACAACTTGTTATCAGCAATTCCAAGCTCCAAAATGCAGCAACAAGAAAATAACCAGCACTTTAGGGTGGTCTTTCACACCTTCAAGATACCAAAATCCTAACTACAAGCCCCAAACCAGGCTTACCCACTGCAAAAATCAGGAAACCCTAGTTTCCTTCTCTCTCAAACTCCACACTTCAAGTTTCATTCAACAAAATCATCTCATGCATGAGAAGTTCGAACTTTCTCTTCTCCTTTTATAATTTTCACTTGAAATCACTATTCATTAAAAAAAAAACACTATTCACTTAAGTTATTTCTTTTTTTCACTTTATCAATGAATAGTAACAGCAAAATATAAAGTGACCCCTTTAACAAATAGACACATGGTCCCCAAGCCTGAGAAAGTGACATAAGTGGTGATGATCAGTAATTTAAGCTCCAAATACACGCCAAACGCGCAAATTCACCACGTCACCAAGCTCCGGATACTATTACTGCATTTTACCGACCAAGTGCCCGATCAAGTGACCCTCTATCCAGAACCATTAGCCTACGAGGATCGACATAATAGGCTAATCCATTGACTCTGATGCTCGCGAAAGAATGGGGATATTACACTCTAAGCCTCAAGATAGTCCTAATTTGGGGTGTTAGTTGTCTCGACACTCATTCTTGAGCCTTCCTAGGATACTTGCAACCTTCAAACCACTCTACAGGGACTCAAAAAAGCCTACTTTGTTGTGAAGGACTTGAACAATGTATTTTTCAATAAACCCTCAAAGAACCTAGGGTTTTAACAGTTTTCTATAACTCACTCATACAATGGATTCATGCATTTTCCTCTGGTGGACACTTGGGCAGCTGTATGAAGAAGGTTTTCACCAAGTTTCAAAAATTTCCACTAGTTAAAACAAAAGATTTGAATTTTCTTCTCTCGCTGGAAACCCTAGCCTATGATAGGGCAGTTTGAGGTGTTTTTGCTATAAATCAATCAAAACTTCATGAAATTAAATGAAACCAAATGCATTTGAACCTGAAAAACAAGGCACTAACAAACCATCCAATTTCAGACCTGCCAATATTCCGTACAATGCTGATTTCAGACTGTTTTAACAAAAAACTGTCATAAATTGACAAGAAAATAGGGTATTTCCTTCAAAAACTCCACAGCTTCTTGGAGAGTGTATTCTTGTTCATTCCATGTCAAATAGCATCACAAAGTAATTACCATCGAGATTACAATGCTTTTCCATCTAAAACCCTAAAAACCTAATGTCCTTTTTGCACTTAAACTTTGCAAAATATGCACTTTTTCACTACCTAGCATAAAAACAAATATGAAAGGAGACCTTTCATGGTCTACATGGCCTTTCAAGGCCTTATTAGACTCAGCAACCCAAAAACTCAAGCTGAGGAACAAACCCCAAACTTGACACAAGCCAAAAGTCACCTAGAAATTCAAATGTGTATTTTGGCAGAAGCATCCGGGCTCACAAGCAATCTTGCTTCACCAAAAATATATTTTCTTTTCATGTTCAATGTTTTTCATTTTTGGTGTAGGTTTGAGCTTCAAGAGCATATTGTGAAGTGTTGCAATGATATGATTATTTATTTGTAAGGACTTTATTTCCAAGTCAAGCAAGGTGTTTAATGTGATTTGTGAAATTGCATGATTTCAAGGTTCTAGGGGTTGAAATGGTCTATATACCATGGTGTAAGGGGATTTTGGACGAAAACTAATTAAAATTAATTAATTTTCTCAATTTGCATGCCTAGGGAAGTGTGCATAAGACAAGTGACTCTTGGCATTGCATTTTGGTCTTTTTCTTTCAATTTTGGTTCCTAAAATGGAAAAAAACTAGTAATTTTTAGAAAACAAATTAATGACTTCAATTTCCAATTTGGGGTGAATGAGCACGACTGGGTTATTGATTTTATCCATTTTTCAAATGCATATATAGCAACAAGATGTTTGATATGGTACAACAACTTTGGATGGCACTTTTGGAAGCAACAAAATATGTCATTTAATTTTCTGCAGGAATTTTAAGGGTCAATGAAAGAGCAGATTTGGAAACCACTTTTTGGTGTTTTATTGGCGTTTCATTTCGCACCTCTGGAATGCAGATTGGAAACTGATAGCTATACACAATTGAACTACTCTTCAAATTAGGAGGGGAAGCTGCCTCTTCGCTAATGATGCTTAAAAAGAGTACTAAACTACTTGCCAATCGTTTTATTCTAAGCTAAGAGCACAAGGTTATAAAAATCTTTGCATCGCAGCTGAGGTTTTCTCTTTTCTAAGACTTTCAACTACAACTAGGCCTACTCTCAATGACGCTTCTAACAACTCAAGTAAACTTGGAGCTTGAGAATTGGAAGTAAACAAGGAATGATTTGATTTAACACAGAAACTTAAATAGAGTTTCTCCCAAATAACACCTAAAGACTCATTGTACTTATGAGATGTAAGCTGAAATAAAGATTCTACAAGTAAATATGTAAGACAAAGTACTGAATGAGATTGAGACAGTAGATCAAAGCAAAATAGGCATAAGATTTCCTTCCTGAAATTTTCAACAGCAATTACACTAGACAGATCGAACATGAACTGAACAATAATCTACAACAAAGACAGGTTTGAAAACTTGCTCTTACACAAAGCGAACATACACTAAATAACAAAGTTGTAGGCAAAAGTAGGCTCAGCAATTTGTTATCACAATAACGGTTGAAAAGAAATTGGCAAGGCAGCCCTAATTTATACACAAACAAGGAGTAGGGAACCCTAAAATCTCCTTGCTTTAACAACTAGAATTGCCAACTACAATTCTGATGTTGGTATTCTAGGAGTTGGTTGGTGATATCAGGGACATTACACAATTCTTCCCTTGGGACCTAGGTGGAGTGATTCAAAGGGTTTTCTTTTGGCAGTTGAGATTGCTTGGGGACAAGCAATTTCAGGGACGGCGGACTGTAATGTCCCCTTTTTAGCTCCTTGTCGTTTTTGGTGGATTAGCCTATTACCTCACCCTTGTAGGCTAATGCAGATGGTTTGAGGGTCTTGTTTGGTAGATATCAGAGTGTTTTCTTCTCCAAAGCTTAGTGTGGTTCAGGATTGGCCTTCGTTTGGTGTTTTTGGACTTAGTTGTACACACTTACTATTTATAGCAAGTCACTTGGTTAATGGAGTCTAGTGTTACTATCTTTAGCAGGGCACCTGGATGCATAGTTAACTCAGTCATTGATCTCCTAGCGCAGACGAAATTAGAAATTGATGTGTTATGAGGGAGTTATGTTATTTTTAAATATTATTAAAGTTAAGACTTTAATAATATTTAATTATTATAAAATCAAATAATATGTACATTGGGTGGAGTGCCTAGGAAGAACAATTTAAAAACATCTTCAAAGTGAATTTAATATTAAATGTTTTTAATCAACAAATTCTTCTTGGAAAACGTGCTTTTTTGGAGGGCATAAAAGAGAGTTGAAGCTTCATTGTTAAACATTCATTTGACACTTGAGATTTTTTATGAATTTATGCTTGGCGTTGAAGAAACCAAGGGTTTCAGCCTTTCAGCAATATTCAGACATTGGAGAACGTGATCTCTTCTTTGTTCAACAGTTCTGAGGGTGTGCAATATGTTGGCATAACAACTAACACCTCCGGAGTATGAGTTGGTACGGACAACTATGCACACTACGCAATGAGTGCTCTTCAAATTAGGAGGGGAAGCTCCCTCGTTGTGCTTTAACAAAAATGCTTGTAAAGGGAAAAGTAATCTAAACTATCTCCTATCTTTTTGTCTCAGCTGTAGAGGTACAAGGCTTTCAAGAAAACTCTATACGTTGCAGCTAAGTATTTTTTGGTTTCGCAGATCACTAACTACAACTAGGCTAATTGCTTAAAATCTATCCAGTTTCCTCAAGAAAACAGAGCATGAGAAAATGGAGCAAGGTAACTATCTGACGATAAACAAATATAGATTCTCAACTTGAAGGCAAGGTGGCACATCTATCAGCTCAATCTAAACAAGTTTATTCGAAACAACAATATACGATAAACCAAGTTTAGATTCTCAACTTGAAGGCAAGGTGGCACATCTATCAGCTCAATCTGAATAAGTTTATTATTCACACACCTCACACGATAACCAAGTTTAGATTCTCAACTTGAAGGCAAGGTGGCACAACTATCAGCTCAATCTGGACAAGTTTATTGAACACAAAACAGATTTGATCTAACTAAGGAAGAAATTCACCATTATAATTGCATGAAACCCTATGTGGCATAACAATTCATCATAATAGTAAAAACGCATGAACAGAGACAGAACGAGCAATATTGAGGGCAAGGTAGGCACAACATATATTTCTCTCTGGTGCAAAAGTTATGTACAAATGAGCAAAAGCTCTTATTTATAGACATCAAAAGGTGTAGGGAACCCTAAAATCACCTTGAGTCAACTACAGTCTTGCAATGCATACAAGATTTATTGCTAAACCCTAATAAAGTAAACTATCTTTGTTAGCCCCGGAAAGCACATGATTAGCAAGAACATCTAATCTAAAATGGACAATTGTGCAAGCATGCACGTCCTTATTGAAAGCATGTTAACTGGAACACTACCATCAGTTAACGTAAAACCCTAAATAAAACTCCAAGTAAATAAAGCTGATCTCAGAATAGACATGTATGAGATGAGACAGCGAGTTAACTTGAAAAGGTAACGCCAAGTTTAACTCCTATGTGTAATGTCTATCCTGAGAGGTGGGAACTGAAGTCTACTGGCCGTGATCTTGAGCAACCAATCCCTCAACGAGATTGTTAACTGCATCACTATCTGGAGCTCTGATACTCTGTCGAAGAATGCTATGCCTGCGCAGCATGTCCTCACCAGCTGTGATCTGGGACTGAAGTTCACCCATACTCCTTGTTGCTTCATCGAACAACGCTGACATGACTGTAAGCTGATTAATCTTACAGCCAACGGTCTCCCCACTGAAAATAGTATGAGTGAGTGCTTGGAGCTTTGATTGTACATCGGTAAGCTCAACATACGCACCACCCTCAATCTGATATCGACACGGTAAGCGAGATACTAGAGTTCTCACAAACCAGAGTGCACTACTAACGTGCTCTCTATTCTCAGTCAACTCTGACGCCATAGTCTCCTCTATCTTTGCCTTGAAAACCAACTGTGTTTTCCAAGAATAGATAGCTTCTCTATCTTCTGCATCTGTGACTGATTCATATGCCATACTCAGGTGAGCAATCATAATCTCATCCCGGGGTCTATTAATTGCCATGTCTTGCTCCTCATCCTGGAGACGTAGACGGAGCTTTTGTGCATTGTACCGCAACTGATATAACTCTGTAAGCATAGCACGGCCTCTAGCAATGAACTCCTCCCACTCATCCAAACGCTTGCCATATGCAACTAAATGATTAAGTTGACCATGTTCTGCTAGAGGCTCAAGCATCGGTGGGAGTGTGGCAATGACATCTGTCCTGTGTACAAGGCTAGAAATGTACTGACAAAGCTATCTGATTTCAACCTTGAGGGCTGCCTTATCTTCTCCATCCTTCAACATTCTATCCCTGGCACTGTCTGTAGCAACCTGTAGGAGATCAACCTGAGTCTGGCGTGTGCTACGACCAAGGTTGACTGTGATAACCTCAAAGTCCTGAGATTTCAACTCATCCAAGCTTTTCCCCTGTGGAGGTATAGTAGTCTCGACGACGATCTCCATGTCAGTATTCCTCTCCATGTGGACCATGTTCTTCACCCTCTTGTCTGGCGCATCCTGGTAAACCTGGTCAAAATCTGGATGATTAAGGACATAGGATGGCTACCTCCTCTTCCTTCCTAGTTCAGCTTCAATCCAAGACTGATCTCGGCTAATGCTACTGGAAGGGTCTGTACTAACGACAAGAGGTTGTGACGTGAGTGAATATGTAGAGGAACCACTGCGAGACGGGGAGTCTAAATCCAATTCAATGTGAACTGATGTTGGTGACTGCTCCGGAATTGGTGTAGGAACTTGAGGTTGAACCTCAAGCACTGGCGGACTCTGAACTGCCTCTGAGCTGGCTCTGTGATAGGTTGTCTGTCAGGGTCCGTGTGTGTATTAATAGCAAGCGCCTTGCTTTTTGAATTGTTTAGCGCTTGTCCTTTCTTAGGAGGGTTACTCCTCTTCTTTTGTTTAGGTTTTAACGAGGAAGGTAGAAAAGGATTCACCACTGGCGGCTCTGCCCTAGGCACACTTACCCTCTTGGTCTTCTTGTTGTCGAGGTAAAGTATACTGTTTTGAATAACTCTACTTGACCTCTCTTTTATTGTTGCGTACTCCTTGGCGTACCAATCAACTGCTGGTAGCGGCTGTGTCGACCTGCTCTATGAAAAATTGAGGAAGAACTTCTCCCTCATCATCTGATAAACCTCCCACATCTTTTGACAAGAAAACAAAAATCTGTGAGAGAGAAAAGCGGCCATAGCTGCGTCTGCGAACCTCGAAATCATCTGCGCAATTTGCCCAATAATCCTCCATAGAAGGCTCAAGAAATGCACGTCCAGCAAGACGAGTTGTGTAATGACCTAAAAGATCATAGGCACAAGCCTCAACAAGATACTTGAGATGATATTTCTCGAGCTCCTGTCCTGTAACTTTGGCATTAGCTGCCGACTTGCACCAATACATTCCAAATTGAAAAGGAAAATTAGCGGATGGTCTATGCTTGCGGCGTAAAAGATGATGAACATCATGCAACTGCCTCAGGAACTCCATAAAGACTGTCTTATCCGAAGGATAACGTGGAAGCATAGCTGGATTTCCTATAAATCCATATACTCGGATGAGGGTGTATGTCGGGAACTGAATAAACCAATCCGCCCAACCATCCATCGCTGCTCTAGCAACTGCCAAGATACGAACGTGCAACTCCCAGTCCAAATTTCTCACTGTATAAGTTAGGAAAGCCTCGTGAACACACTTGAAATGACGTTCAGCCTTAGTGAACTCAAGCTGATCATAATATTGATAAACTTTCTGAACACTGAGAATGCCCATGGTGTTTAGTCGTCGGAATTGGCCCTGATAAGCAATCAAGTACACGAGATAAAAACACATGTGAAACTCATGAGCAACTAGGAAACCGGTGATCAACTTGTGGATAACATCGCGGATGAAGGATACCCAGTCATAATGTTTCTGCCCAGATATGATGCGACCAATAATGTAATACATCCAAGGCTGGAAAATATTCGCATGTGATTGACCTGAGACACGATTCAAGAGTGTAATTAGAATCGCATACTCATCCTTGTACTCACCACGACCCACATTGTTTGGCAATCTGTTCTTCGCTTGTTTTAACCATCTTTCTGCCATTTTACTTTGGCACTTGTCCACATCAGCATTGAATGCCTGCTCGCACTGCTCCATAGAAATAACTAGACTGTTCGAGTGTTGAGGTATACCTAAACTTCTTTCAACATCCAAAGGCTTGAGACTGCAAATAACTCGTCCAGCTACTGACACTATCTCACGAGTAGTAGAATTGTAATGCTTAATACAAGACATTACGAATTCGATACAATGAACGGAGATAGGTATGGAAGCGGCCTCTAATAACCCGGACTGTTGAATGTTCTGAATAATCGAACCTTTGATCTTGACTGGATCTAGAACTGCTTCTGGCAGCACCTTGTGAAAATTCATCTCAACTGTCCCGATGAAGTCGTGAGTAAGGACTGTTTTGGTCCTGTATTCGTGCTGAGTGTACTGCATTCTGAAAAACTCGCCTGTTGACTGTGAACTTGACTATGTTCTGACAAGATTTCTGGAAAGCTAAAAATAACCTGTTGAGGCTAAAAATAGCCTTTTGAAGAGTTATTTTCGGTGAAAAAACTGAGATATGGGTTTTGTCTAGAAAAAGATTCTAAGACAACCTAGAATGTCAGAAATGCGAAAGTCTAACTTCTACTCGACCATGCAAAGAGTTTTCAGTTGAGAAAATTAGAAACTCGAGAACGAATGTTCAAGAGTTAAAAATTCCTGAAAAATCAAGCGCACGATTTTAATTCGAGGAAGCTATACAGAAATGATCCAGATGTTTAGATTTGTCAAATTCTGTCAATTTCAGGAACATGAGAATTGGATTTTGAGAGAAATTTGAGAAACAAGGAGGAAAAAGACGTTTTTTATATGCTCTTTCTTCTGTGAAAATCGCCCCTGTTCTTCAAATTTGCTGATTAATGTGAACAAAAACCTGCAAAAAGATTTGTTTGATGAAATCGTCCTTGATAGCTGATGATGAATTCGCCTTTGCCTCTAAAAATCTGCCTTTGTCTTGAGAAATACGAATTTCTTTGAAGCTATGAGAATGAATAATGATGGCGCCATGCTTAAATAAGGAAAATTCGCACCATCTTGTTTACTGCAAGATTTAAAACCTCGACCAAAATAGGAGACCTCTGATTGGACCCCTTTCAGTGAACTGTGACTGACTTGAAGCTCGAAATTTAAATAATAATAAAATATTCATTATGCAATTTGAAATTCCAGCATAAAGAGGGCGCCAACTTTAGAAATTCGCCATTTAATGCTTAAATATGCAACAATAAATATTAAATATTATTTAACATCAGTTGACAAACCAAGTAAAGCACTTGGATTCATCGGCGAACTTCACTAATTTCAAAAAGTCTTTATTTAACCTCATAGGCGTCCATTTGCTCAAGATATTACACTTTTTATTAACTTCCTACTTTGTAGCTGACTACAAAGTTACAACTGGCCATCTTCGACAATGATTCCTGGGTGATCAGATGATGCTGAGACTGGACAGGTATACTCATTGTGAAGCCTGCAGAGCAAGGAAGAAATGTCTGCTAGGAGTCGTTACTACAAAATCCATCATTTAACACCTCAAAAAATTAGGCGCCCTTGATTAAATTGATTTTCAGGAGTCAGACAACCATTTCTCAAAACTGCATCTGATGCTTCAAATGGCTGCTAACGATGAACAGTGAACCCTGTTGACAGGTAACCAAGCTCACTGCGTGACTAGGAGTATTCCGCATTTGACGAATATACGCAAGGCATCTGAAAGCTGTGATGGGGACCCTTAAAGTAAAAGCGCCCCTGGCTTGAACAGGCACGAACACCATTTTGACGAGAGTGCAATTCTCAACCAGATGCCCTACTTTGACCTCTAATATCTAGAGCTGGGATGACCCGAATCGAGCACTGTTTGTTTCAATGTGTAGCTAGAAGGATCTACGATAGAAGACTCTAGAGGCGACGAAGCAAGAAAACTGCTTCTAAGACCTCAAAAAGAAAGGCGCCTTTCCCAAGATGGAATAAATGACCAGACTTAGCCATTTTCTGAGCTGTCTCTGTTTTACAGTATTTCATCGAAGACCTCGCACGTACGAGTGTATGCCAAATCCCAGAGGCTGACCGCTGGGCTCGTTGAATAGCTAGAGTAATTGCGCTCAAGTCTTGTGAAGACCTCGAACGTCAATAACCTCATCTGACAGGCCTAAAGGCTAGGCGCCCCTGGCCTACAGAAATACAATAAAATTTATATGCCAATCCACCCGTGAAATTACATGCCTGGTAGAATCTCTACCAGGACCTTTCAGAATGTCAGATTAACAGGCAACTTGGTGCATCACAAAGCTGGACTAGAGTAGCACTGATGTCAGGAAGACCTTGCCAGCAAACTCTGGCGTCTTAAGGGTCATTTTGAAGGGCGCCCCTGAGCTACAGGCGCACTGGAAACGCAATTACACAATGTGAGGAAGCTTTGTGATGTGAAGTCTCTTTATAAGCTCATCTTCCGACGCTGACTGCCGGAGCTCTGGGACTCAGATGACTGCGTTCGATAACTCGTCGTACAGGCAAACTAGTCGTGAAGAGATTGACTGCATCAATCATCAGGAATACCAAGATTTAACACCCTTTAAAGAGGCACGCCCTTGAGCTACAAGTGCGCAAAAGCTAGAAAAGGACTAACTTCTGTAATCTGGAACTTTGGAATCTTCAACTTCTATCGCCAGTTGCCGGAGTTACGAGTCTCGGATAGCCTCGCAGGATAGCTCATCGGATAGGCAAACTAATTCTGAAGAGATTAACTATATTCATGAGCATTTATCACAAAATTTAGGCCTTCAAAAAGAAGGGCGCCCCTGGGCTACAGGGGCGCAATTCTACTTTTGCTTGAGAAATCTTCAAAAATTGACCACTGAAATCTTGATTTTAGCCACTGAAATGACCATTCAAAAGTATAATTGTTGTTGCGAAATGCTCCTTCACCGTGAAATGCTTCATTCTGAGTCTTTGATTCAGGTTCTGATCAATGGAACTTCCTTTGACTTACCAAACACTAATAAAAATCCATGCATGATATTGCCCAAAAACATTATTTATCATCATTTTAGCAAGGTTTAGACTATTTTAAGCAAAATGCCTTGATGAAGCAAAAAATTTGGTTTGGGTACAACACAATACCATCTTAAGGCTGCATTCTTTGGTGGCTTTATCTCAGAAGCTACAATTGGGCTTTATTGGAGAGTTTATTTCAGTTTCACAAGGGCTTTGAAGATCAATTCAATTGCAAATCAGAAGATAAGGGTTCAATCATTGGAAAATATTCATTGCTAGTTGTGTGCCATTCTTCAGCACGTGGGGTTCTATTTATGCATTCAGAGGTGAATACCAATAAGTTTGTGAAGGGTTTGAAGAGGAGAAACAAACAGAAATTAAATACCATTGAATACTTTGAAGTCTGGGCTGTACTGCTGTTGGTACAGGCCATACAGCTCCATTAAGGAGGTGTTTGAAGCTCAAGGCTGGAGCGATTCATTTTGAGGCTGGAATCTTCATGGCTGGGGGTGGCTAGGGGTGTAGTCATTGGCTACCAAAAATAATGGTGGAGAATCTCTCATTTCCAGGATATCTTTACTATGAGGGTTTCCATACCTTGCTGTTCAACATTTCCAAAATCATAAATTTGCTGTCTACATCATCCGGGTATGAATGTTAAGACAAAACTCATGTTTATATTGCTGCTAATAAACTGAAAGCAAAGTTTGTCATTTACTTTCTCTTGTTGTGCATATTTACCTTAACTTTCGTAAATATTATTCTTGCATTTGTCATTATTGCATCTCTATATCAAAAAACACAAAAAATTATAAAACCAAAACACAAAATTCAGAAAACTATCAGAAGTCCAAAATTTCAGTTTGGGGAGAACAGGGGTTCTTACAATATTTCAGTTTACAACAACAAAGGCAACAAATTTGTTTTTTAGGGAGATTTTTAGATTGCATTGGCTACCCAAGAACATAATCAATGACAAATAGCAAATTTTTGAGCTTGTTTTGGAAGGAACTCTTCAAATTGAGTGTGATAGAGCTCACTCCTAGTACCAACTATAACCCACAGACAGATGGGTAGACTGAAATTGTCAACAAGGGGGTGGAAGGGTATCTCCGCAATTATGTTTAAGGGCCACAGAAGGCATGGGTGAGATGGATACATCTTGGTGAGTACTATTATAATTCAACATACCACATGTTGATTAAGATGTCATTGTTCATGGATTTGTATGGTTATGAGCCCACTAGCTTCCCAGAAGGCATGGGTGAGATGGATACATCTTGGTGAGTACTATTATAATTCAACATACCACATGTCGATTAAGATGTCATTGTTCATGGATTTGTATGGTTATGAGCCCACTAGCTTCCTAGACTTGTTGTTTGGAGATAGTACGGTGCCAAAAGCTAAGGATTTGTTATAGTAGAGTCAAGATATCATGAAATCCTTGAAAGAGAACTTGCAACAAGCCTAGAATCAACAAAAACAATATGCAAACCAGCATCACATTGAGCAAACATTTGAAGTTGGTGACATGGTTTATCTGAGGCTGTAGCCCTACAGGCAGTCCACTCTCAGAAAGAGTGGATCGAAAAAGTTAAAGCCATGGTATTATAGACCATTCAGGAACTCCAAGAGGATTGGAGAAGTGGCTTATGAGTTGGAGTTGTCGGCAAGTAGCAAAGTACATAATGTTTTTCATGCATCTTGCCTCAAGAAGGCATTGGGACATAATGTAGTTCCCTCTTTTGAATTACCACCATTGGATGAGGAGGGGAAACTTATTCTTATTCCTAAGGCTATCATTGATATCAGGGAGCATACTCTAAGGAGGAGAACCTGTCATGTCCCCAAAATTGTAACACCAAAATAATACGGAAATACGAATAATAAAATCAAATAAATATCAAAATGTAAATATAAGTGATCTCAATTTAAATATTACTATTATAATTATAATTATCTTAGATAATATTATAATTATAATATAATATAAACATTAAATAAGATCCTAAATATTTATATAAATAATTACAATAAATAATATTATAATATTAAAGTATAAATATGTAACTTGTAAGAGACCAGGTGTCTCTCAACCCTGACTTCTGACAATAATGCAATGTTTTGTTTGTTTTGTTGTATTTTGTGATTTTTTTGTGGTTTTTGTGCAATAAGATAAATGGTGCGATTTTGGACAAATGCTTCTAAAATTCATAGAAAATTCTAAAATGCAATTCCTGAAGCAAATTAACTTCTAAATTGATGGCAATGAGTTATATTGGCTTTCTGAATGATTACATTACTGAATTGCTAACATGCAATCAAAAAGGAAAACATTACAAAATGAAAGAACCTGATTTTCTTTACTGCAGCCGCCTCAAGAAGACAATGAATTGTACAGCCCACTTGATAGACCTATTTCTCCTTCAAGGAATTGCTTGTTTCAGACTCTCATAGCCTAGGCACCACCTCTGGAATGGATTAGAAGCTGAAGAAGAAGGCGCTGGATTTTATTTTCAAAAAGACGTCCTTGCTGCTGGGTACAGTACGGCCTGACAGCAATAAATCAGAATGGTACGGCTGAAGAAATATGGCCTGAGATTTGATGGATGAGATTGAAAATCGATCTCCCTGTTTGATTCAATATTTTTCTTCAAACCCTTATCGATTCTTCCTCTGTAAGCACAAATATGACTTCTGAATAAAGCCACCCTGATGGACAAGCTTCAACTAGTATTGCACAGTCTCAATATGTCTGATTCTGAAGAGGGAACGTTCTCCAAAATCCAATGATTTGTAGAAACCCTTGTTTCACAAACCCCAATGTTCTCAGAGAGAAAATAAGACAAATTAGAATAATTCACAATGAAGTTCGATTTGCCTTCAAGTGAAATATAAACTCTCTTCACAAGTTCGACCCCAAAAAGCAACTTAAGAAGCATTTAATATATCTTTAAATTCGCCCTTTGTACTTAGGAGAAATTATTATAATATGGCGTCCCTTTATTAAATGATTAATGAATAAATAAATCATCAATAATCACCCTTTTAATATAAAGTATTAAATACTTCATATTATCCCATTGATATTTTAATATTTAATTAATTGACTTTATATTATAAAGTCACAACTTTAATATTTCTCCCAATATCATTAAATGCTTTGATATTCACTATTTGCTCACCAAACTGTCAAACTGGGTCAAAACTGAGTTGATTAACTGAACCAGGTGCCCTGCCCAAAATAGCAACCCCTGTCTGCCTGACTTACTATAAATAGTAAGTGCCTAAATCTGACTCTATAAGTCTCTGCCAAGGCCCAAAACCTGAATCAACTGATGGAGTAGTGTCCCCAAATACCGGATAACTGCCAAAATAACCCTCTAAACACATTTGTCAGCCTACGAGGGTCTGAATGATAGGCTAACCCCCGAATACTATGAACTTCCTAGGAAGGGGACATTACAAAATATTAACAATTTAAATAATGAAGTAAATATTGAAAATATATAGAATTAATAAAATCAATTTATAAAACAAGGAAGCATTGGAATATGTACAAAAACCAATTATAATTATAAATTAAGACAGAGAAAAATGAAGCAAAATACCTTTATGAAAAGCAGCGATTATAATTTAGAGTAGTGAATGATTTAAGGAAGTGAATGAGACAAAAGAAGAAAGAGACGAGACACAATTAGAATAAGACAAAATGTTAATGAAAGAGTAGCGCTTATGAGATGAAAGGGAAATGATCATAATATGAAGAGTGTAAGACCTGGTGTCTCTAAACCCCAAACTATGCTGAATGATGCACTTTTGTTTTTTGTTTTGATGTTTTGCGATTTTTTTTTTGTGTTTTGAGAATATATGATTTTTTTGTATTTTTTTTTAAATAAGATGCTAGGCAAGAATAAAATGCAATGAAACAATAAAAACTTAAACAACTAATTTTCTAATAGGCTGCAATGAACTTTATTTGATCATACAATATTTCCAAGGCCCATTGTTCAAAAGGCATACTTGGAAATGGAAGATTGAAACTTTATTAAAATTCTGGAAATTACTAGAAGCCTCCTTGTAACCCTTCTGAAATTCGAACCAGCCAAGAGATTTATTTCTCCCCTCCAAAAATCGTTCTAGAAGCCTTCAATGATATGGACGCCAACCTTGAAGGAGATATGAGCCTCAAATCCTAGGCATTTTGCCTCTTAGAGAAACACGTCCCTTGCTAGAGATGTACGGCCTGTAATTATTGCAGTTGTACGGCCTCTAGATTGTATACCAGGTATTAATAAATGTAGCCACAACAATTTTTGCCCTTCCCTGAAGATATTGATTCAAATTCCAAATAAATCTTCTCAATATGCACAATTCTGACCTCTGTATGAAGCCAGCACAATGAGCAATCTTCAACTGACTATTTCATAGCCTCAGAATGCTAGACTGTCAAGAATTTTCCCTCTCCAAAGTTTGAAATTGAAGAATTTCTACAGAAACCCTTGTTTCTCTAAAGCTCTCACCAAATGCAATATCAAATATTCACAAGTGAAGTCTGATTTTGCTTTTTGAAAGCTTTTATACCTCCACTTGAAAAAGTCAACCCCTTCATAACTTTTTTTTTAATTACTTTAAATTTTCTTTTGATGCTTTGTAATTATAACTTAGCAAAATACTTTCGTTTGGGTGCCCACCTTTAATATTATTTTATTTCACTTAATGATGGGTCATGGCCCCATTCAAATAATATTTTATAATTTGACTTTATAATATAAAGGCACATCAATAATTAATCAATTATCATTAAATGCTCTAATAATCACCAATCTGCTAAGTCAACTGCAAAACAGAGTCGATTTTGTGAATGCCAACTGAACGAGGTGCCTTGCCAGAAATAGTATGTCCTAATAGCCTGACTTACTATAAATAGTAAGTGCCAAAATATAACTCTGTGAACATCTACAAAGGCTCAAACCTGAATCAGAATGTGGAGTAATGTCCCTGACAACTAGGTATCTGCAGTAGAAGACCCTCTAACGACACCTGTCATCCTACGAGGGTCGAAGTGATAGGCCAACCCTACTGCAAAACAAACTAACTAGGAAGGGGACATTACAATCCGCCCTCCCTAAAATTGCTTGTCCCCAAGCAATCTCAGCTTTGGATGCTGTAAAATCTCCTCTGACTCCCAAGTAGCATCCTCTACCGACATATCTCTCCATTTAACCAGATACTCCCTTATCACCCGCCTCCGAAGATGACGCTCTCTGACATCAAGGATGGCCTCAAGGACTAAAATCAATTTCCCCTCATCATTGAGAGGTGGCAACATTGGAGAGGGAACAACATGATGCCCCAACACCTTCTTTAGGTGCGATACATGAAACACATTATGTATCCTGCTGTCGGCCGGTAGATCCAACTCATAACCACTTCGCCAACCCTCTCGATGATCCTGAATGGGCCATAATAATGTGGCTTCAACTTCTCTACACCACTCTTTCTCAAAATGGACTGTCAATACGGTTTTAGCATAAGATACACCATATCACCCACTGCAAATGAACGCTCAACCCTCTTCTGATCAACGTATTGCTTTTGCTAATTTTGTGCCTTCTGAATATTTTCTTTGAGAGCTCGCATGATGTCCTGGTTCTCCTGAACAAGATCCCTAGCACTAGGCACTCTGCTATCACTAAACACTAAATCCAAAAAGTTGGGCGCCTCATACCCATAAAGTGCCATGAAGGGTGTCATATGTATCGACATATGGTGAGTGGAGTTGTAACAATACTCACATAGATGTATCCACTTCACCCAAGCCTTCTGCTGCCCAGCAACATAGTTCCGCAAATAGCCCTCAACCCATTTGTTAACTTATGTCTGTCCATCTGTTTGCGGATGATAGCTGGTGCTAGGAGTGAGTTCGGTTCCACAAAGCCTGAATAACTCCTACTAGAAGTTACTCATAAACTGACTGTCTCTATCACTCACTATAGTCTGAGGTAAACCATGTAGCCTAAAAAACTCTCAGAAGAAGAGCTCTACAACCTGAACTGTTGTATATGTAGTGGCAATCGGAAAGAAATGTGCATATTTGGTCAACTGATCCACAACCACATATATGCTATCTTTGCCTTGGGCTTTAGGCAAGCCCGTGATAAAATCCTTGGATAAACATTCCCACTTCCTGTCAGGAATCAGAAGTGGCTGAAGTAAACTAGCAGGATAGGTGTGTTCCTATTTGTTCTACTGACAAACAGGGCACTCTCTCACATACTGAAGAACATCAAACTTGAGTCCCTTCCATGTGAAACCCTCCCGAACCTGTCTGTATGTCTTGAAGAATTTGGGATGGCCTGCCATAGGATGATCATGAAAGGCTCATAGTACTGTGCTCTTTGTTGGCGTTTAAATTCACACCTCTGGAATGCGTATTTGAAACGGACAGCTATGCACAGATAAACTGCTCTTCAAATTAGGAGGGGAAGCTCCCTCTTGGTGATGGTGTTGAAAGAAAGTAAACTAAGAACTAAGTTGCCTATCTTTTTGATCAGCTAGAGCACAAGGTTTATAAAACACAAACGCCGCAGCTGAGATTTTCTGAGTTAAGAATTTCAACTACGACTAACTTAAGCTAAAGAAGTTTCTAACTTCTCAAGTAATACGCAGAGCAAGAGAAATTAGAAATGGACAAGGATGATTCTCTCACAAAGTGCTTCAACAAACTCTTTTCCAACAAACATCTACACACTTTAATGTAAGCTGAAATCGAGATTATAAAAGCATAACACAAATAACGGAAATCTGAGATTTTGGACCAAGGCAAAGGAGGCTCATGATTTTATTACTCAAACTTCTAGAACAAAACTTACTTCTAACATGCCTAGAACAAGAAATTGCAGCTAAAGAGGCTTGCAATCTTGCTCTTACACAATAGAAACAGCAATCACACTAACTCCTTGTTGGCTAAAGAGGCTCAACAACTTGCTATCACAAACACAAGTGAACTGAAACTGAATAACAACTTGCTGCAATACAGGCTCGCAATTTGCTAACACAATAACCATTAAAAAAGACTAATGAGAAAAGGCTCTTATTTATAGACAAGCAGAGGAGTAGGGAACCCTAAAATCTCCTTGCTTTCACAATCTAGGGCTTGCTCAGCAAGCAAGCTTTATTACTAAATCTAGAAAGAAGATAACATCTAACACCTAAGAAAGCGGGAAAAGCAGGAAACACCAACTATTACATTTTATCTTCTTTCTCTTCTTCAAAGAATGGATAAGAATCGTTCCAAGAATAGAAAGAAAGCAGAAAGAAAGCTTCTAGATGAAAGCCGCTTTAAATTTCAATCATATCCGCTAAAAATTAGGAAACTGGGTCCCGGTCAGGTGCATTGATACCATCTAAGGCAATATTCGGATTCTCCAAGATCTCTTCGCCTTTTTAGAGAATCTTTCACTTCTTCAACTGCTTTATGAGTTCTATTCTTGAAAAACATCGCTGCCCAAAACGATGACTCACTAATTGATAACTTGGTGGCTCTGCAACTTTATGCTTCTAACACCTCTCTTGATTTCCAACAGAAGAGTATTGCACAAGTCTTTTCTGATACCTTTCCTTTTTCTCGTATCACACCTCCTCGTGTTCTTTAGCTGAGATGATGAAGTTTAGTGCTGATTTGGTCTTAAACTCGAGGGGAGTGTACTCTATATTGAAAAACTTGAAGAATGACTGTAAACTCGCCTATGTTCAAAGTTGACAAACAAGCTTTGAGCAATTTTCTATTTTTAGAATGTTGGTTTTTCGGCCTCAAACGGACAAATTTTTCAAGATTTTCCTGATACATGGGTTTTGCTCAGAATTTCGTTGCAAGACAACTCAGATCATCCGTTTTTTAAAATCTTGAATTTTGACTGAAAAAGTAGCAAACCCTAATTTCTTCAATTTTTTCTCCGAAAAAGCTGGCACCTGGGTTTTGTTCAGAATACAATTAGAAATGGACCCAGTTGATCAGATATGAAAAACACTGATGGCTGATCGAAAAAGCAGCCAACCCTAGAATTTGAAATTTTCTTGAAAAAGCTATGATATGGGTTTTCTTCAGAAGACTGTTTTGAGAGGACCCAGATGATCCAAACTTGTAAACCCTTAGGATTTCACTAACATACAAATAAAAAGCATCTGCTGCAACTTGATGAAAATTTCTTGAAAAATTCTTCAGAATAACGAGAAGAAGAGACCCAGATGGCTGAAAATTAAAATCTTTGACCTTCTCCTTCAAAAATTTGATCTTCTGAATGAAAAAGCATGAAAAAGCAAGATCTTATGTTGCTGGTCTGAAAATTATTTATGAAAATCAGCAACCTTGAGCTCTTGAATCTTGAAATAAATCTTAAAATCTGCTGCTCCACTTTTCTCCCAGAGATGCCACCTGCAAAAATGATGAGTTTTGAAAGGAAAAGATGTCTTAAATAGATTTAGGGCTTTGAAATAGCTTTGCTTTCTTTTGTTTTAATCTTCAAAACCATAAAACCAGCCTGTTCAATGAATTTGGACATTCATCTTTCTCTTGCCACCTTTGAAGTTTTGAAAATTTTGAAAATTCTACTAAGGCATTGAAAGTTGGGCGCCCTTCTTGGCTGCAGGCGCCAACCTTCTCCAGACTTAACCATTTTTTAGGAATTTTCAACTTTTATTCCATTTTGACCCCTGGATTGACCTTGATCTCTGGCTTCTAGATTGATCCGATGAACGAGTTGGATGATTCATCGCGTAGCCCAACTGATTCTGAGAAGATTGTTCTGGAGGCACCTTTGGCGAAAAAACTTCATTTTGACCTTCAAATTCATGGGAGCCTATTTCCTCCAGGGGCTCCGAACTTTCATAGTGTTAGCCATTTTTTATGATTTTCAAGTTCTTCCTTTTTCTTATGATCTTCTGATGAAATCTTGATTCTGGGAGCTACGCTAATCCGATCGACTGACTGTCAGCTCCATTGGATAGCTTGACTAAAATTGATGTAGTGATCTTAGAAGCCGTATCTGCAAATTCTAACATCTCAGGGCTCAAAATCTTGGGCGCCTTTTCTCTCCAAGGGCGTCCATCTTAAGCAGACTTAGCCATTTTTTTTTATTTCTTCATCCTTTCACTTCTACAGATGATCTCGCTTGATCTAGTGATCCGGAGTCCGGAGCTCGGATTGACTGACGACTGGGCTTGTCGCGAAGCTGAGGAGATTTTAAGAGGGGTCTTCTGAGGATCTCTTTGCCAAACAGTTGAATTTGAGGCACCAAAAGCTTGGGCGCCCCTGGCAAGCTGGGGCGCCCAACTTCACCAGAGTTAGCCAATTTCTCAGTGTTTTCACGTTTGCTTTTGAATTTCAAATTTTCACTCCTTTGTTCAGCCTTTTGCATCTGACGACTGCCATCTTGGATTGCCATGCTGAAGGTCTCGTTGGAAAGCCTGACCAATTTAGAGGAAGTCATCTTGGGGGCTTCACTGGCAAAATCATTCGTTTGGGCCTTCGAAATCATCAGTGCCTTTCCCTTCTAGGGGCGCCCATTTGCTCCAAACTTAGAATATTTATCATTAGATTTTATTTTCAAATTCAAACCTTCATTCTATACTGTCACCTCAATTTGGATTTTCCGGAGAATGAAAAGTCAGATGCTCTGACGAAGACACCCGTTGCGAAGTTGTCTGAATTCTGGAGAGATTGAGCACATTTGCGAACCCTTATTGTTGAGTTAGGCCCCTCAAAAAATTGGGCGCCCCTGGGCACCAGGGGCACTAAAAGTTCCCAGACTTAGAAACTTTTCAAACATTTTCATAATTTTCACCTTGTCTCCTATTTGAAACTGCTCCCTTTGATCTCGAATTCCGGGTGACTGGATGATCCATTGACTGCATCGCCGGACTTGCTGCGGAGCTGGAAGGATTCTGAATAACTTTGACTGAGAGCTTAAACCCTAATTCAATCATCTAGTGCCCTAAAAAGATGGGCGCCCTTCTTCACCTGGGGCACCCAAGTCAAGCAAACTTGGTCAAAATCTTGTAGATTTTAACTTCTTCCTTGTTCCTTGTGTGTATTTACCATCTCATCTTTTGTTCAAAGCTTGAACGTTGAATCTGATGCCTGGCAGCTGACTGACCTCCATTGATGACCTCGGAGCTCCTGATATGCTTCTGGAAAAGCAGAATAGACCCACTAGGGAAAAACTGATTATTTTGAGATTCTGACTGCACCAGCCTGATATGGATGTAATTTGAGCCAATCAAAATCAGTTTGGACCCTAACCGACCAACTTTCTATTTTTAGAAACTTTCTATTTTTAGAAAGTTTTGCCAGTATCCGTTTCGAAAGAAACCCAGAAAAACCCAGAAAATGTTAATTTCTAAAAATAGCAGTTTTCCTAAAAATTAGGGATGAAAAAGTAAGATCTGTGTTTTGTAGGTTAAGCTACTCTGAGCAGACCCAGATTGTCAGATTTTGGAAATTTTGAGTTTTTACCCCTCATGCAAGACATGCAAACCCAAATTTTGACCTTTTTGACAATTTTAACGAGACTTTTACTCATTTCTTCAAAATGTATAAGTGTAACAAAAATTTAAATTTTGGGGTACAACACTCTTCATCTGAGAACTTGGTATCAAAAATATTCTCCCCTTGTAAATGATCAAGTCATCCACAATGGAGAACCGACTATCCTGCACTGATCCATCAACAATACCAGAAGGCCATGGGTTCTTGGCATACTCTGCGGCAATCATATGTCTCCAGTCCTTTGTAATTTGTGTCATGAATCTCAACTGAGGTCGATGAGACAATGCATCAGCAACTACATTTTGCTTTCCTTTGACAAATGAAATGTCAAAGTCATATGACTGCAAGTTGCTCACCCACTTTTGCCGACGCTCACTAAGGTCTTGCTGCCCAAGGAAATGTTTCAGGCTATTGTGATCCATCTATACACTGAATCTGCTACCCACAAGATACTGCCTGAATTTGGCCTATGCGTGCATAATGGCCAACATCTCCTTATCATATATACTATAGCTCCGCTCTGGCCCCCTAAGCTTCCAGCTCTCGAAAGCAATAGGGTTGCGATCCTGCATGAGCACTGCACCTATGCCTTATCCTGAGGCATCACAATAAAGCTTGAATGGCTTTGTGAAGTCTAGCAATGCTAGGATTGGACAAGAAGTCATAATCACCTTGAGCTTATCAAATCTTTCCTAGGCCTGTGGTGTCTATGAAAATGCACCCTTCTTCCTCAAATCTATGAGCGGTGTTGCATGCCGAGAAAACCCACTAACAAATAGACGATAGAATGCACACAAACCAATGAATCCTCTGAGTTGTGTAAGTGTATGTGGAGTAGGCCACTCAAGTATAGCATGGACCTTCTCAGGGTCCATCTGAACTCCCTCTGCAAAAATAATTTGACCAAGATATAAAAGCTCCGACATGCCCAGTGCACACTTGGACTCGTTGGCATACAAGGACTCCCTGTCTAAGATACCCAAAACTGTGTTGAGATGAGCTAAGTGCTCCTCCCATGATCTGCTATACACCAAGATATCATCAAAGAAGACTAGAACATATCTCCGCAATTGGGACTGAATGACTCTGTTCATCGTAGCCTGGAAGGTGGCAAGTGCGTTGGTTAGGCCAAATGGCATAACCAAGAACTCATAATGGCCACAATGGCATCAAATGCCATCTTCTCAATGTCATGCTCCCGCACTCTAATCTAGTGGTACCCTGATCTAAGATCAATTTTCAAAAAGTAACGTGCACCATGCAACTCATCGATCAACTCATCAATACATGGTATGGGGTACCTGTTCTTTATTGTCCTCTTATTCAACTGCCTAAGGTCTATGCACATCCGTAATGATCCATCCTTTTTCTTCACCAAAACAACCGATGAAGCAAAAGGTGACTTACTAGGCCTGATATGTCCCATGGCGAGCAGCTCATTGATTGTTTTCTCAATTTCATCCTTAAGTCGCTTCGGGTTATAAGGAGTGATCATAATGAGCTTGGCGCCCTCCTCTAGCTCGATGTTGTGCTCAATACCTCTATTAGGAGGTCTACCTAATGGACCATCACTAAACACTTTAGAGTGTTTAGTTCTCAACTCCTGAATATCGGGTGGATAATCAAACTTCTGCTACTCCTGTCGTGGCATCATCATACATTCAGCTTCCCAATCCACCATACCATGACGAATGAGCCTCTCCATTCGTCTAAAAGAAATGATTCTCAAACTGCTATCCTTGATTGCTTTCAGAACATGAGGCTTCCCATTAACTTTAAATTTCATCTCCATGTCACAAAGATTAAGCATGAACTCGCCAATGTCATGAAGCCAAGCCATACCAAGAATAACATCTGTGTCTCCCATATTTACAACGTAGAAATCTGCCTTAAATTCATAATTATTAAGGCGCATAGGAAGATCAGAAATTTTTCTTTCACACTTGAGGGTATATCCATCTGCAACTTTTACTATGATTTCCTCAAAAATTTCTGTTTTAATGCCACGTCTCTCCACTAAACTTGCATCAATAAAGTTATGGGTAGCACCTGTATCTAACAATGCAATAACTTTTTGACCAGCTATGAGGCCCCGAAGTCTAAAGGATCCCTCTTTTTGAATGCTAGTCAA
Organism: Sequoia sempervirens; assembly: GCA_007258455.2. Lineage (NCBI taxonomy): Eukaryota > Viridiplantae > Streptophyta > Pinopsida > Cupressales > Cupressaceae > Sequoia > Sequoia sempervirens. The sequence continues at coordinate 24,048 of VDFB02042061.1, forward strand.
CCGTGCCTCTGGGAGCTTCTTCTTTTCTTCATCCCCACTCTCACTATCTGATTTTTCACCACTAGAAGGCTCTGAATCAGATTGCTGGTCTGACTGATCTGATGGTTCTTCGCCTTCATAATACCATTCCATTTGCTTGTTCTTTGCCTTAGGACGTAGAGGGCATTGGTGTTTTTCATCATAGGGCCCTTTGCACCAAAAACAAAGCTTTTTCTTGTGTAAATCATTGAGAGTTTCACGGTCAAAAGGTGCTGCACTTTTTCCCTTTGAATCAGATTTTTCTTTTTTCTTGGGAAAAGTTTATTTCCCTTAGATGATGAAGAAGAGCTAGGGGGAAACCTGCTGCGAGGTGCTGCTAACTCCATGCTACGGGCTTTCCACATGGCTTCCTGCAAGGTAGGTGGATCAAAGGCTTTGATCCATCCTCTCATTGGCTCGTACAACCCCTCAATGAAGAGAATAACAAGTCTCCTCTCCGAAATACCTGTCACCATCACTGATATCCTCTGGAACTCGCTAATGTAGGACTCCAAGCTACCAGACTGTCTCAACTGGGCCAACTCTCTGAAATAGAGTTTCGGATCCTTCCTATCAAAACGCTCAATGAGCCTATGTGTAAACTCTTGTAGTAACCATGTGATCACTAAGTGTATACATGTTGTGATGCCACCAGTCATGTGCTAAACCATCACGGTGCAATGTGGCAAACTTGATGGCCTCATCCTCCTGCATAGGTCTCAAAGATAGATAATTATCTAACTTTTGGACCCAAGACCTAGCTGAACACATGTCTGAACCATCAAAATGTGGCAAAGTGATTTTGCTAACAGCCTGCTAAAGGTCCCTATTAGCTGGTGGTGGTTGTGGCTGAGGCGCTCTATGCTTAATTCTACCTCCACCCCTGGGTCTCTTAGCATCCAAAAAATCATGTAGACTCAATGCCTATCTGATCTCAGGTGCTAATGTCATATACTCAGCATAGTGTCTAGTGATATTTGCCGCTGTCAAAACACGGGGTGCCTGAACCTCTAGCTGAGGATCCTGCTACTTTGCCTGCTGGACTAGAGGAACCTCCTTAGTAATAAAAGTAGGCTAACCAAGCGTACGCTCGGGAATACCTAATCATGAACTCTGCTAAACTGTCACCTGTGGTTGCTCTACCCCTACAGTACCACTCGACTGTCCTATCTAAAACACATGTTGTTGTGGCATGTACTGCCTCATCGTACCCATAAGCTGAGACATCATATCCATCATGTTATAATGTCTCCTCCTGAACTATGTCTCAGGACTCTTAGTTCTAGCACGTTCCTTTCCTAAATCCCTAGGTGTCTCCCTAGAAATCTCTCTATCTGCCATAAGGGTTGTGACACTGTCCTCACTACTATTGGAACTAGACCGGTGAATACCCAAAACACCTGAAACTGTATCACCCTCTCGAACCTGTGGTGCTTCCCAATGTTCTGACCCTGTTCCTCTTCCCTTAGTATAAAATATAATATCTCTGCTAATGAAATCTACTGCTGCACAGGATGGTAGGAACACGGCTTTGATACCACTGTAAGAGACCTAGTGTCTCTAAACCCCAAACTGTGCTGAATGATGCACTTTTGTTTTTGTTTTGATGTTTTGCAAATCATTTTTTTGTGTTTTGAGAATATATGATTTTTTTGTATTTTTTTTCAAATAAGATGCCAGGCAAGAAAAAAAATGCAATGAAACAATAAAAACTTAAACTAATTTTCTAATAGGCTGCAATGAACTTTATTTGATCATACAATATTTACAAGGCTCATTGTTCAAAAGGCATACTCAGAAATGGAAGATTGAAACTTTATTAAAATTTTGGAAATTACTAGCAGCCTCCTTGTAACCCTTCTGAAATTCGAACCAGCCAAGAGATTTATTTCTCCCCTCCAAAAATCGATCTAGAAGCCTTCAATGATATGGACACCAACCTTGAAGGAGATATGAGCCTCAAATCCTAGGCGTTTTGCCTCTTAGAGAAACACGTCCCTTGCTAGAGATGTACGGCCTGTAATTATTGCAGTTGTACGGCCTCTAGATTGTATACCAGGTATTAATAAATGCAGCAACAACAATTTTTGCCCTTCCCTGAAGATATTGATTCAAATTCCAAATAAATCTTCTCAATATGCACAATTCTGACCTCTGTATGAAGCCAGCACAATGAGCAATCTTCAGCTAATAGTTTCATAGCCTCAGAATGCTAGACTGTCAAGAATTTTCGCTATCCAAAGTCTGAAATTGAAGAATCTCTACAAAAACCCTTGTTTTTCCAAAGCCCTCACCAAATGCAATATCAAATATTCACAAGTGAAGTCTGATTTTTCTTTTTGAAAGCTTTTATACCTCCACTTGAAGAAGTCGACCCCTTCATAGCTTTTTTTTTTAATTACTTTAAATTTGCTTTTGATGCTTTTTAATTATAACTTAGCAAAATACCTTCGTTTGGGCGCCCACCTTTAATATTATTTTATCACTTAATGATGGGTCATGGCCCTATTCAAATAATATTTTATAATTTGACTTTATAATATAAAGTCACATCAATAATTAATTAATTATCATTAAATGCTCCAATAATCACCAATCTGCTAAGTCAACTGCAATACTGGGTCGATTCTGTGAATGCCAACTAAACTAGGTGCCTTGCCAGAAATAGTATGTCCTAATACCCTGACTTACTATAAATAGTAAGTGCCAAAATATAACTTCGTTAACATCTACAAAGGTTCAAACCTGAATCAGAATGTGGAGTAATGTCCCGAACAACTAGGTATCTACAGTAGAAGACCCTCTAACGACACCTGTCAGCCTACGAGGGTCGAAGTGATAGGCCAACCCTACTGCAAAACAAACTGACTAGGAAGGGGACATTACAAAGAGCAGCGAATATTTTATGAAGGGTAGCAACCACTTTAAAAGTGTTTCATTTATTATAAGCTGTGGTTAATATTATTAAAGTTTATGATATAGAAGGCAAGGCTTGGTATAATTGATAAGGGCAGCGATTATCTTTAAGGAATGTTTAACTAAAGGTCATGTCCATTTGTGAGGTTATCTCTATTCAAAGAGATGCCTCTCTTCGTGGAGGTATAAGGATATAAAATAAGTTTGTGGGATGTGGGGAAGAGAGGAGTGGAAGATAAAGAAAAAGATATATTAAATACACATCAGATTTTAAGAAGAAGATAGAAGAGTAAAGGAATGAAGATATAAAAAGGAAGGAATGAATATTAGGAATGGGAATAAATCAGGCAGAAAGTAAGAGCAGCAGATTTTAGGAATAGAAGGAATAGTAAATAAGACATCTGAAATATATTTTCTGAATATAGCATGAATAATAATCAACACTTAGATAAGATAACGGAATGGAAGAATTGTGAATAAAGACAAAGGAATATATTCTGAGTTTTAAAAGATATGGGAGGAACAATAAAGGAGAAATCTAGAGCAATGTAATATAATCAGATCTAAAAGCAGATACATGAGAAATGGAAGGGAATCATAATCAGGAAAATATCTACATTCAGATCAGCCGATTCTCATGAAGAGTGTATTAGCAGATGTGAATCCATAAATGGAAAAATAATCAGAGATCTGGAAATGCAGCAGACTCTCAGGAAGGGAAATAAATTGGAGTATGAATTGACCAACAATAAGGAGATAAGTATTTTTTATGAATTTAAATAATAAGTTAGATAAATGTTTATATATTTGAATGATGGTGTTAATAAATACATTATGGATTTAAATAATAGAGTAATTAATGATAATTCATACATGATGATGTTTATGTTATCCACCTTTTATTGGTGGCATTGGGACTAATAAATCATGCGCACTACTAGTTATCTTATGACATTATATATATATATATATATATATATATATATATATATGAAATATATTATATAATACGATCATACAATCAGATGCTTGTAGCAAATATTGAGCCTTATAAGTAATTGTGATTATTTGATGGAAAAATGAATAGATTTATTAATGTTTCATCCTATGATTGATCGGGAAAAGGGAGAAAAGAATATAGTCTGAACCCCAAACCATCAGAAAAGGATATCTTGAGAAAATCAGGGTAAGATTTAGGGTTGTCTCAAAAGGGGACATTACAGAACCATCAGAGAGTACCTAGTGAAATGGAAGAATTTGCCGGTTGAGGATGCTACTTGGGAGAGTGAGCAGATTTTGCAACATCCAAAGTTGAAATTACTTTGGGCCAAGCAATTCTCGGGAGGGAAGACTGTACGGGTTTTTGAAATGTCGTTGGTTTTTTTCTAGAACTTGGTGAAGAGGAAATCCTTCATGGGGAATATCATCTGCAAAGGTGAAAAACCCTTCCTAGGTGATTGTTGACAGTCTTACACTAGGATTGTGTTGGTGCTTAATATGTGTTTCTTCAAAGATTTTATGGTATTAGTATTTCAAAAGATCCAGAGGTTTTTTATTTGTTTATCCATATACTCTTGTCAAGCAAGCTATACCATTACAAGCCACATAGGGTTGTACGGGTTTTTGAAATGCTAAAATTTAACAGCTATTGGAGTTTGAATCTATACTATATAAAATGATGGGGTTTATTTCTTTTGAAGTCGTACCATTTTCATCCTTGAGCAGACGTATTATTCTAGCATTAATTCCAGCCGTACTATTATGTTTTGAAGGTGTTGTATTAAATGTCCTTGAAGGTTGCGAACTAAATTAATATTTGTTTGAACTTCAACATCATTTTAATGAGTCAGAGTATGAAGCAAAGGTCAAAAAGAAGGTGCAGCTAGGAAAAAAAGAGTCGAGTAATTTATTTACACTATCGTACATTTCTACCTACCGAGCTATAAATATTTATATCTGCCGTACTTTTTTTATCCCCTATTGTGCTCTTTGGAGGCTATTGTACTAATTTGGAGGTTGTCGTACTAATATGGAGGTTGTCGTACATCATTTGAGGGCTGTCATACTTCTGCAAGAGTAAGCCGTACCAGGTGGGAGAAGGATTAAATGGACTACAATGCATTCTATAGGTGAGGAAGAGTTTAATATGTATACAAATTGATTATTATTTGCTGAGAAAAAATCTTATATAAATGTTACTTGTCGCTGAAAATCTATAATTTTGTGGTGGTTGTTATGAATTTTTTTTATTCAAACATCTAAAAACAAATATATTCAACTTGATACCTGCAACTGTTTGACAAAATGCTAGAGTTGTATAACTTGTGAAATTGCAAAAAATCTTGTCAAGAAAATTTGGTGTGGAACATTACAAAATAGGGGTGTACATTACACATTTCTTCTTCTTTTAACCTAATCAAGGCAACAACTAAGTGGGTAACCTGCATTATTCCCATGGAATCATGTTGATTTGGAGACCAAGAAGTGTTTGGTTCCTGTCTTTTTTCTATTATACTTTGACTTTCTATCATATTTTTTTCTCCTCTCCTCCTTTTCCCTGTACAAACATGTGGCTCTGAATCCTTAGTGACAATCACTCTCACAAATGGACATTCAACTTCAACAAAATCTGTTCCAACCATGTAAAAATAAAATACACTTCTATTGGATAGATGAGCGCCTCGTTGATAATGTTGATGGCTAGTTCTGCAAAACCAGACTGATCTTCATATACTTAAAGACTTCTTCATTTGATCTCTCTTTTATCTTGCCATTTACTCACCAATGTTTATTCAATTTCTTGTAGTAATCATTTTAGATTAGAACAAACACTAACACATCAAATCTTAGTTGTGAAGTCCAGTACATTGATGTAAAGCCATTCAAGACCCGAACAAACAAACTTGAAAGTAGTATTGACTGATATATGCAACAAAATTCCAACACACTCAAATACAAGTATATTGATAATAACAATGTCCTGAATAAACATGTCAGAGATAATTCTTTTATTAATAATTGTGAGATCAATACAATGAACTCTGTTTAACTCAATTGTGGGAGTGGCTAACTAAACCCATCAACAAAATTGTTGTACCCCAAATTAAAATGTTTGCTACACTTAGGCATTTTGAAGAAATGAGTAAAAAGTCTTGTCAAATTTGTCAAAAAAGGTCAAAATTTGGGTTTGCATGTCTTGCATGAGGGGTGAAAACTCAAAATTTCCAAAATCTGACAATCTAGGTCTGCTCAGAGCGACCTAA
>VDFB02042062.1:0-68577 GCA_007258455.2 Sequoia sempervirens
ATTTTCTTTATAAAAGCAAAGATGCCTAAACGTAATCTTATCTTGAGCAACAAGATAGCTCAAAACATAAAGATGAGAATTAATTAACCTAGGAAATAAATATTACCTAAGTAAACTTATGGAAATGTGTAATTAAATATTAATTACACCAACACCTCCATCGGTTAGACTCATACCGATGCTCACAAGTCACGGCGACTTCCACTTTTCCATCGGCAAGAATTCCCATTCACCAAAAGGTTTTTCTGAGTCTCCTCAAGTTTCACCGAAGCAACAACCAGTTAGCAAGACTCATCACTTTCACCAAGACTTCATACCGAGGTCCTAAGTCACACCGATCGCTCCAATCACCAGTCGGAAAGACTTATTTCTTTCGCCGAGACCACATACCAAGCGCCCATGTCTTGCCGAGTCGGCAAGACATTTGACTTCGCCAAGACCTTTCACCGGGCACCGAGAGTTACTCCAATGAATTCAGTTGCATCCCCATTGGTGAGACCAGGCACCCATCACCAAGACTTCATACCAAAGTCTTTTTGTCACTGCAAAGGCACCAAGTGAATACTCTCGTCGGCATGACCTTCCAATAGTCACTGAGAGATCTTCCCGACACCCTTGTGTTACCCTGATAGCCATATGCTATTGGTGAGACATTCTCCAGTCACTAGGACTTCTCCCCAAGACCTTGAGCTACTCTGACATCCGCTTTGACACCCAATAAGAACATACTATAGGCTAGAGGTCTCCATTCGACAGAAGGTCACAACGAATACATCTAGGTCACAACGATAGACTTCATTCGGCAAGACATCACCTCTATCTCGATGACATGAACATTTCAAGTGGATTTAGAATAGTTAGTCACCTAGACATGAATAATGTCACAGTGAATTTTCCTTTCAGGAGTTACATGTCAATATGGATTGAGGAAAATATTCCAACAATATATATATGTATCTCACTACAAAAATGATATACAAAATTAGGAGCCCCTATGGCTGTGACACATGGCTCCCCAAGCCCTCTGGCTCTAACTGCTACTATTATTGTCTAGGGAGAGGTTGCATGGTGGTCATGGATTGGGATAGATGAGATCATGATGCAAACAGAGCTACCCACATCCCCTTGATATCTCCCTATAGCAAGAATATAGTCATTTTTGCTTGTGTCAGCTTCTGATGTAGCTGTTGAACATCTGTTAGGATCACGGCTGCTGACTGCCTGTCAAAGTCATCAAGATGAATCTGAAAGGCATCATGTACCTACTCAGTGGCATCAATCCTCATCACTACCACATCTCACTCATCAAGCACTTTCCGTAGCTCCCCTGATAGTTGGTTTTGTTGCTCTTGAATGGTGGCCACCTCTACAGTGAATTATACAATCTCTACTCCCTACTCCTCATAAGTAGTCCTCACACATGTTATCAACTCGAAGATGTAGGAATACTGCCCTAGAGATGTTGGCTGATAAGCCTCAATATCCATCCCCTAAATAGGCACATCATGGGCTACCTTAGATATGCACTGAGCCATCGGCCCAATCCATCCTTGTGCATCCTCTGCAACCACGAAAAGAAAGAGAGAAATCAATATCACATGGCATATATGTATAATCATAAACAAATAAATTGAAAGTATTGAAATATAAACAACATGCTCATTATACCTAGGTCCCCTGGCTACCATGTGGGGTTAGGGTGGGGAGCGATACTGGGACCAGCGTTGCTAGCACTGGCAACCACTCATGATGCCATTAAGGCTGCCACCACTATAGTAGTAGGAACTAGTGGCACTGATGAGACAGGGGTAGCTGTTAGCGAGTCTAACCTCCTCCACCACCTCAACCTCTGCGACGCTGCCTCCTCCTCCTCACTGGCCTACTACCACCCTCTTCACCTATCATGTGGAGGTGGAGGTGGCACATCCCCCTATGGTCTTGGATCCCCTCTAAGGTCACCCTCTCTAAACACAAGAGGAGGATGGTGCCTATCCCACCACCCTCTGAAGTCTGTAGTGATCCTAACATTATCTACTGGCGCTATGGGCAGAAAATTTTGTTCAAGCTACTCATCATCTAAGGGGACAAAATTGGTGATGGTGGGGTGAGGGTGATCCTTGGGTCTAGCCACACTCCTATAGGCCCTAGAATATGTGGGAACATCTAGAAGAATTTTCTATACATGACAATGTTGTCGCATGACTCTACTCCAATAGTATGGTATGATGATGTGATCCTGATGACCTACTAGAAAATGGTCCTGTTGTAGGTTCCTTAGGTACTTTCCATCATCTACCCATCTGAAAAATTGATAGGGCCTCCATCTGACCCCATTCGCAACAAGAGTATCAAACTATAAACACCAAAATTGTAAGTCTCCATACCTCCACTTCCCTATCATATCATACTAGTGGGCCATGGGGATGCAATATGGTTGTGGCTAGGGAAAACTGATTGGCCTCATGCACATGATGTGGGAAAAGTCCCACACCTGCAAAAGTGTGCATGATGTAAGACTATGATACTCATAATGGATGTACTAGCCTAACTATTGGTATAGGTGCGCTATCATACTGCGCCCCTAGGAAAAAACTGACCTATGCTCTACCATCTCCCTAATAGTGTGGACAAGGCCCCCATGTAGGTGAGAGCCTCACCTATCTATCATGATCTGAAATGCAATAGTTACAACAATCCCCTAGCATAGCAGTGATGTTGTGGTCTACACCTAGTCATACTGGTGTGTATAGATGTGACCCATGTCATCACCACCGTCCATTCGTCCCGAGCAGTAGAGGACTCCCTTCATCCGCTCCTATGCCAATTGAGTATCATCGAGGGCCACCTGTCATCTATAGATGGGTAGCTTGAGGATATAATAGACATCCTCGAGTGTGACAGTCATCTCCCCAGTAGGTAACTGGAAAGATGATGTGGTGGCATCCCACCGCTCCATCAGTGTTGTAAGCATCTGCTCATGATAGTGCATCTATGGCATGGTGAATGCATGCCAGAGACTTACCTGCTCCAAGTGTGTGACCTCCTCAGCAATGAGGCGGTCCCTCTACTCATGAACTAGTTAGTAATCCCACCCTCTAGAATGCTCGTGAATCTTCAAATACTCCTGCAAAAGTGAAGAAATTTTTTAAGTCAACATAAAATCTCAATTTGAAAACATTTGTTTTTTAAGACTTGTGTGTCATGCAGACATCTGTGCATCACGCATATGTCCCTATCTGCCATGGATGCCTTGAGGTTGACAATGCACATCTTAGATGGCAGTGCACATTTTGGACACGAGCACCCAAAATGGATGCCTACATAGCTCAACGAGGAAAAAAATTGTAAAAAAGAGCTCAAATTAACTAAAAATGATGTTTTGAGACCTACCTGGTCCACCTCATGACCCTCGACAATGTCATCATGTTGTTGCTCTAGTCTACATGCCTCATACTCCCTCCTACTCAACATTTTATTGACTTTTCTCTCACAAAAGTCAATAATTTTCTCATAGTGAATAGTGAAATTGACCCTTCTAGGGGCCCACCTAGGTATGTATAGGCACCCTAGGGCCCATTTTTCCTAGAGTTTGTGGCTCCCTAATTTCTCTTGAATTTTCCCAACCAAGCTAGGGGAAAACTCAAAAGGGGGAATATAGTCACCTCTTGATCATATTTTTCTTCCAAATTAGTGACTTTTTCGTGACCATTCTTCTAGTCGTGATAGCTTCTTCTGATTTTTGAAGTTGACCTAAAATTTGAGTTTTTATAGGTTAAAATTTTGCACGATTTTTCATAACTGCTTTATCAATGCTTGTTGAGTCCAGTTGCTAGGGGCACCTTCAATGCTGGTTAGCTTGACCTCAGCAGCCCCTGAGGCCCCTTCTCTTGGCACAAAAATTTGTAAATTTTAAATTTGAGGTGAAATTTTTCTTCTCTACTTTAGTGTGGCTGATTTTTCTCAAAATTGAGCACACTAAAGTGGGGGAAAAATGTAATGTAACATAATTGCACCTAGGAGAAATTCCACATTTTTGCACTTTTTCCTAGCATTTACAACACCTTAGAGCATTAATGACAAAAATCCCATGAGTTGGAATCTTCCAATTTTGACTCCATGTGGACTAGTGGAAAAGCAATAGACACTTGATGACATGTTTCCTGAAAACCTAGGCCTTGGATGATTGTGTGGCATGCAGACGTTTGCACGATGCTCTAGCATCTTCGTAGTTTTCTGAGTTTCAAATGGAGAATCTTGAATCTTGACTCTCTCGAAATGTGTCCTAACAGTCAGAATTTAGATGTAACAGCTCTTTACTACCTTTGCATGTAATAAAAAACCATCTTTTTCTCTCATTTGGGGGTTCAAGCCATTCAATGAAGCTCTCTCTCTACACTTTCATTCTTGAGTTCTCTTCATTCTTGATAGCAACACTCTCACAAGCGAATCCATGTTTGATTGAGGTCCTTCCAATAGCTACAACTCTCAAGCAAGTGCTTAACAGTGCATCAGTGTGCTCTAGAGAGGGTCTAGGCTCGTGGGTAATGCTCTCTGTCTCTCTCTTACTCTTTTCTCCTACTTGTTCATTTTCTATTTTGTGGTGCAGATTCTACTCCTTAAGTGGGTTTTGCTTTCACCACATGCTTTGTTTACTTCATTTACACTCCTTTCCAACTTGACTATCCATGGAGGTGGGAACACCAAAATGGGGGTCTGACTAAGGCAGACCCCTATACAACCCCAACATTTTCCCCTCGTTCTTCTGTTTGTAGGTTGCAAAGTGAAACTTGGAGTGAAGACTCGAACATCTGGTTGTACATAAGTTTTCTCCAAGTTCTCCTTGTACTTTTTCCTATGTTTTTTCTTTCTATTTAATTGTTTAATTCAACATATCTCTGAGTTGAACCAGTAAGTGAAACCTTGTCTTTCCCACTTAAGCTCTTGAGCTTTCTATTGCTTAGGATGCCAACGCACTATTTGGATGACAGCGCACTGCACTGGCATCCTGAATCTATGCTTTCATCCTTTGGCCAAGAGCTCCTATATCTGAGGTAGGAATCTAGAAGTTTCACTTTGTCAGATTATAAAGTAGTTTCTTGTTAATGTTCACGTATACCCATCTCTTTCACAATTCCTTCATGTTGAGGTGGATAAGGGAAATTCATTCCCTAGTGATCCCTTGAGAATGAAGAGACCTGTGTGTAGTGAATCCCTCTTATCTCATAGGAGGATCATCATAATTGTTATTATATAAGCTCATGGAAGAGAAAAACAATAAATTCAACTCATTATGCACTTCATCATCAATCTTAGCAATCTCATCATCATCATCCAAGTTAATCATAACAAGAGGCATAATGATGATTTATATGGAGGTTTCATGTTTTTGTTGTTGTGATGAAGGTGAAGAATCATCATGCTTTGTATTAATTGGTGTTTGATCTTGGGTTGATTTGTTATTTTCTTCTAACTGATGAGAATTAGCATGAAATATTTGCCTATGTTCCTTAGCATTTTAGTTTCTTTTTAAATGATTTTCAAGTTGTGAAGGTGTACATAGGAGTAGGTTTATCAACCATAAATTTATTTTCTTCCTACAAGGGAGGAACAAAAGGAACAATGGAAGGTTGTTCAACCATTATCTCTTTGACTTTATAAACTTTTTTAAGCTTAGGAGGAATGATAGGAATTATATGGTTATCTCTTGGTGTTTTATAGGAATATAGAGGAGGGGGATCGACCACTCAACGACTCCAGGTCATGGAGATCCAAGAGTTGAAGGTTTCCCTAATCTACCTTAACCATGTAGGTGTTTAGGGAATTATTTGATGTTTAAGGATAGAGAATAAAGACCACTCGTAGTGCTTCTATCAATCTACTAACCTGAGAGTTTTAATTGGGCTAAACAAATAGGTTTTTGGAGTCCTATTTGTAACCTTGTCAGCTCTCTACCAAAGGACAACAGAGCAAGACAGGGATGAAAATGAAGTGCATTGGTGTCTCATAGGTGCGTTGTTGTCCATATGGACAAACTGTGAAAAGTAAAAATAGAGACCTCTAGAAGCCTACTGATAGTCTAGTTGTTGAGGTTTAAAGTGATGTCTAAAGTAATAAATAATAGAATAAATGAAATAATGAGAGAGATGATATAAGAATGATAAGAACAAAGATGATTAAGATTCAACTCATAGAAAGTCTAGTTCTCCCAAGATCCACACGAATGAGTACCTACACACAACAAGATGAGGACAAATGTTGGGGTTGTTTTGAGGCTTGCCACAGTCAAACCCCTTTTTTGGTGTTCCCACCTCCATGAATAACTAGATAGATAGAGAAATAGAAATACAATAAAGTATGCTAGAAAGAAAAGAATACCAAATACTACAAGAAGCACTATGCTACTCAAATCCAACAACAATGCAACAGTAAGCAAATAATACCACCCTTGACCAAAGGAACTCAAGGCCAATGAGAGAGGAATACAAGTTTACAACTATGGAAAACTTGATGTGGCAATACCGATGTCGAAGGAAGTTTCACAAGACACCAAGTTGCAGCTTTTGTGGTAGATTTGAAGAATATTGTGATGTTGGAATAGTTGATGGTGCAGCACGTAGCTCAAGAGTTTGCAAGAAATTTCTCAAGATGATGTAGAAGCATGAAGATTGTCAAGATTGTGTAGAGAGTGTGAAGAAGATGAGATGAATGTGAAAGATAGGCATTTGAAGGTGATTTAGGAGGGAAAGATCCATTCAAAGGTTGATTGAAGGGCGTAGGGGCATTAAATTTCATCACTAATGGAGAACGTAATGTCTCTATGGATTGTAAAGGTAGAAATCCTATCTAGACATTAGCGTGTTGTATAGATGTATGTGCACCGTGCACTCGTCCTTAACAGAAATTCCCCCACTAACACTATAATAAGGTGCCAAGTGGATGGGGCATGAATGAAATATGTGGAATTACATGGTCAGGCTTTATTTTTCTAAGGTAAAGGATGTAAAAGGGGAACTTGCAAGAGGGGTGCAAATTCATGCTTATACATTTTTCCCCCACTTTAGCGAACATGAGTTCCAATGAGTGTTTGGTAAAGTAGGTCGAAAGAGTTCCAAGAAAATATACTTGAACCATTGAGGAAGTAGACCACAATTTGGCCTGCTTGAAAGTGCATGGCAGGAAAATGGCTCCATAGGTACTCTCTACTAAGGAGGATTGAACAAAGTGCGCCAAAGGCCCATAGAATAATGGTGGACAAATCCCATAGGATCGAAGCACTTCATAGGTCCTTGGAATTGCAAAGAAGGTGCCCCCTAGGTGCTCGATCTTGAAGGAAGCCCAATCTAAGGGACTCTGTAGAGTCAGATTGGAAAGCAGCTTTACAGGCGCACCTGCAAATTGACATGTTAATTTGCAGACAAAATATGTTAGATGTCAAAAAGAAGCCACATAGGAAGACAAGAAAATAGTCATGTAGACAATAAAATATTTGTTACAGTAATAAGGCATCTCACTTAATTAATTTAATCATATTGGTTAATTAATTAAGTCACTTATTACTTTAGGTTTACTTAAGCTAAACTTAGGCACATTAATAATTAATTATATTTATTAATTATTAAGTGTGCACACTAGGGTTTTCCTTTTTAGGTTTTCTTTAGGGTTTTCATGATCTCCTTCATAAGGATTGATCTCATTGTAATTACATTATTCAATAATCAATATTCTGGTTTTGCTTGCAAATTCTTGCTTGAGGGATTACAGAACATCTTCTCTTTTGTTTTGGATATTTGTTGCACGTGATAGGTGATTGCATGCGGGTGATTCTTGGGCACTATGAAGTTGATTTCTCAACTTCTACATGGTATCAGAGCTCCAGACCTATGGTTTCCTGTTTGTGATTTGAAGATATTCTCTCACAACATTTTTTTCTATGCAAGGGTTTCAAGCTAGGTTATTTTTTTGTGGATCTGGGGGTCACCTATTTTTTGGGCATTTTTGGACAAAACGAACCTCTCCATTGAGTCCGTAGCACCCAAAAACCCCTATTTTCATATAAAATTTGTCCATTTTGGACACAGTTGATCTCTGAGGAAAAAATATTTTTCCCCAAGGTCGTACAGCCCTAGGGCATGTAGAACGAGGCAAAATTTCTTGAAAAACATAAAAAAAATAAAAAATAGCGTTTCAAAAAAAATGCCTCACATTCAAATCAACACCGCCGTCGGAGCTCAACCCAGCAACCACCCGCAGGCCACCAATCCACCATCGGCCACCGCTCTGCTTCCCCCCAGTGTCACTCTACTTGGTCTTAGCCCCAGAGGGCTTATCTTCGCTCGACCTAGGTTCTATTGGCATCCAGGCACTCTGTGTTAGCCCCCGTCGGCTGAGCCAACCCTGCCAATGGTCATATTGTGATTAGGAGCCCACGCCTGTGCCCCCCGACGGATTTTTATCAACCCTATAGAAGTCGGTCACATGGCGGACTGAGGGCCAATCCCTAGGTGCTGATTTTTTGCCCCTGATTAGTGTTAAAAGTGCCTTTTACAATCCTTTTTTTTGTTTTCTCATAACTTTTGCAAATGGAGGCCTTTTTTCGAAAATGAGATATCGTCGGAAAGCTAGTTTGATGAACTTCGTAGTGGTGGAGGTTTTATTTTTTTATTTTGTAGTTTTGATTCATTTTTCTCCTGTCAAAGTCCAAAGTTGTTGTTTTCACTTTGTGAGGCATAAATTTTGTGTCCTGACTCCGTTTTGCGAAAAAAAAGGCATTGAAAAGCTAGTTCAGTTCTCTACACAGATCTCAGACCTATTTTTTCTAATTTTTTTACCAGGTATCTGATATTCTTATTTGATCTCAGCCTTTACCTTTTCAATTATTTTCTTGGGAAGCATGCAATCAGGCTATTTTTTTAAGATTAACGAGCATTTTTTTTTGCTTTGAGAGTATATATTACTGTTTTATATCATGGATACACATAATATTTCACCCCTTACTCCATTCAACTATTTTGGTTGGAAAAAACAAATGGAGATTCATTTGAAACACAAAGGGTTGTATAGGGTAACCATGGGTACAAAAATTGAACCTACAGGTGCTACTAAAAAGAGAAGCTGGTTTAATAGGTGTGATGAAGCTTATGGTACATTGTTTCTATCTCTTTCATCTGACCTTCTTTTTCATATTGAGTCTTGTACTACACCCCATGAGATCTGGACTACTTTGTAGTCTTTGTTTGGGAAGTAGGATACTGTGAGATGGTTTCAGTTAGAAAATGAGCTTATTGGCTTAAATCCTAGGGATTTTGACAGCATCCAAGATTTTTTCACCAAACTCAAGTTTCTTAGATTGCAGTTGTCACAGTGTGGTGTTCAGAAGGAAGAATCTCAATTGATATTGTCCATTATTTCTAAGCTTGGACCAAATTATTCAGTTTTTGTATCTACCTTTTATGCCATGAGGGATGCACTTGGTACTAGATTTACTATGCTTTCTTTTGATTATTTTTCTTCTTCTCTCACTCGAGAGCAAGCCAAGTTGGATAGAATGAGCATGTTGAAGCCCTCTTCATCACAGAAACTTATTGCATCACAGGATCCCAGAGATCAGAAGGCTTCTACAAGAAAAGGCAAGAAATGGAAACAAAAGGATTCCAAATATCATGAGCAGTAGAAGGAGTCCTCAGATTCATCCTCCTCTTTTAAGGGGAAATCATCTAGGAAGGAGAAGGGTCCATGTGCATATTGCAAGAGGGAAGGACATGCAGAAAATAGTTGCTACAAGGACATTGATGAGTCGAAGAATCTTCTTCAAAAACATCAAATTGATTTTCCTTCTCAGATGTCTACATCATCTTCTTCCCCTCATTCTTCTTCTTCTTCTTCAGAGTAGCATGACAGGGGCACAACTGGTTTACATACTTCATCAGATATGAAGGGACATGGTATTTGTGATTCTTTAGGTGTTGGATCAGGAAGATGGCTTCTAGATTCAGGAGCATCTCATCATATGGAATCTTCACAGTCTATGTTCACTTCCTTTGAGCCTTGCACTGTCTCCTATTTTGATGGGAAACAATACTTATATGAGTGTTATAGGGAAGGGGTCTATTAGTTTTGGGGAAAAATCCTTTCAAGATGTCTTGTGTGTCCCTCACTTGACAAAAAACCTCCTTTCCATATATTAGATCACTCATGGAGGCAATGGGAGATCTGTGGAGTTCACACATGATTCTGTTATCATCAGAGACTTGGAGAGTAGGGCAGTTATTGTAACTGGGGTGGTGGATCACTCATCTCGATTGTATTCCTTTACCAATTTTGCTACTGATGGTGCTTTTGTTCCTATAGCTATTCATCACACTTCTAGTGTGAATCATCATTCATAGGAGACATTTGGCTTCTTAAACATTGGAGTTCTCACTTTGGATCTAGTTCTTGAGCCTTCTGTTCCACCTCCTATTGCAGTTGTTGATACTTCTATGACTATAGATGTGGTTTCTTCCATTTCAGTGCAGTAGGACATTGTTGATCATTCATCTTTGGAGGTTTCTCTTCAGTCTTCACCTACTTTGACTTCTTCATTGGTTAAGGTCACACCTATTTCTGTGGAGACATCTTGGGATACACCTACTTCACCTTCAGAGATTGCATTCATCGGGCCTCTTCCCTCTCACTTATTTTAGGAGATGTGGTTTCTTCAATTTTTTTGGAGCTACTTCATTCTGGGGAGGCTATGTGGTCTCTTCATTCCTATCTTTCGGGGGGGTTCATTGATGTATCTTTGTGATGGATGGTTGTCCTTGGGGGGTCTTATGGAGTCCTCCATCTTTCATCACTTAGTTTTTTTTTTCATTCTATTTTGGGGAGGAGTTTTATTCCCACGTGGTTTTCTTCTTTACCTCATTTGATTTAGTTTGCATTGCATTTGTACATGGGTACCTGATCAAGCCTTGTTTCTAGGACCCATCTTTGCTTTCATGCACCTTTTTTCTAGTGTTTTAGCTACTCCCTAATTTCATCTTAAAGGGGGGTGTTAGAGTAATAAGGCATCTCACTTAATTAATTTAATCATATTGGTTAATTAATTATGTCACTTATTACTTTAGGTTTACTTAAGCTAAACTAGGCACATTAATAATTAATTATATTTATTAATTATTAAGTGTGCACACTAGGGTTTTCCTTTTTAGGTTTTCTTTAGGGTTTTCATGATCTCCTTCATAAGGATTGATCTCATTGTAATTACATTATTCAATAATCAATATTTTGTTTTTGCTTGCACATTCTTGCTTGAGGGTTTACAGAACATCTTCTCTTTTGTTCTAGATATTTGTTGCACGTGATAGGTGATTGCATGCAGGTGATTCTTGGGGACTACGAAGTTGATTTCTCAACTTCTACAATATTTAAGGATGAGCTTTCAAAGGGGTACCTCAAGAAACCTTCAAAAGAAAAGGGGGTCCACTCAAGGGACATGTTTGAAAGTGCAACAATATTTTTCGCAAATGAATTCAAAATCAAGGAATCCTTTTGAAAGATTTAACTTCATCAAGGAATTCAAAAGGAAGAAAGTCCCCTCACAAGGGGAAGGTCAGAACTTCACCTACAGGAAAAGTGCTCCCTCCTCGAAGGGGATTTTTTCAAATTCTTTATTTATGAACCCATGATGAAGGAAAAGTATTCTGCTAGGGGTCCTTGTTGAGGAATGCAATTTTTGAAAGATATTTTTGAAAAAAAAGATATATATTTTCAATAAGAGATTCATTGAATACCGAATGCATCTTTTAAAAATAGAAATGATATGATAGCCCCCTTTAGGATGGTAAGTGTTGAACACAAAGGTATGTGACATCCTAAGGAGAGAAAAGCAAGAATAAAAGTGATGTTTTTTCCCCATGAAACATGACAGGATGTAACTATGGTAATGTTTTCCCACATGCGAGGAACAACGCATGAGGACCACAACATCACGAATCAAGAAAGAGAGAGAAACATGCAAAGAAAGGAAAGAAAATAACATAATGAACAAGAGATAGGGGATCTGATATTTCAGGGTCAAATATGCTCATAAATATAGATAGGAAAGTATAATAATAGATAAATAAACTTTCATCAACCCCCTACTATATTAGACCATGTGAAGAAGGAATATGAAGAAAACATAAAAATAAAAGATTGGGTCAACATGGAAGGGAGACCTAAATGCCCCCAACACTTTGTATCATCCCCAATTGTCAAAATCAATACATGAAAAAGAGAAGAATGATGTGATAAATAGAATAATTTTTATGACACAAAAACACTCTTATATCCAAGAACCTATGAGGGTGACAAGGGTCATCCAAGAACATATAAAAAAAGCATGCGGGAACACAACACACACACACACAATCTAATATATAGATAAAGAAGAGGTGCCCCCTAGTCCTCATCAACCAAGAGGTCATCATTCCCCCAATCTAGATCACTGTAAGGGGAGGGTGGACAATCCTGGAAGGTTGCAATATCAAATGGGGTACCCTCCGACCCTCATGCAACAAGAACCAAGGAAGAAGGCCCCTCAAGGTCTTCTCCACTCAATTCTTGTGAGGTGAACATCAGCGATCTCACAAAAATTACCGATAGGGCTAGGACATTGTCTACAAAGTTGAACATGCACTTTACAGGAGTTCCATGCATCAACTCAGCAGGTGATGGAGGTGGTGCCCGCGATCCACTGCTAGGATCACCAAAATATTCATGAGCAATGATGAACTCTGGGGACGTCAGGCCTTCCTCAGTCACTAGGATGGTGCAAGACAATGTAGAACCAACCTCCAAAGAAGGTGAACCCTTCTTCTAACCCCCATTACAAGTGGGGCCATCCTCCATCTTTTGCTTCATCAGAGAATGTGAAATCCCCATAGATGAAGCAGAGGGAGTAGAAGAAGAGAAGAAAACTATGGTAAACACCACCAAGGTATTCAACATGTCCATGGGTTTGGAAAATAGTGGGATGTCTAAAAGGGACATAAAAAGGGGAGGCTCAACTGAAGGAGAAATGAATACTTGCACCCTCTTCGGGTGAGGATCATTCACACTCACAAGGGAAGCTAGAAGCAAGACTGAGGTTGATGGAATTGAAGTAGAGAGGATAGAAGAGGAGGACACAACAGAAGATGCCGAAGTAGGAGCTTTTAGTTCCTCTTCCTTCTTCTACAAGGCAGCCTGCTTAGCATCTAAAGCCTTCCTCTAATGCTTACGCTCATGTGTAAGTCAATTTCTATGACTCCAGGAGCTAGAGGCTATAGCCTAAGAAGGGATGAAAGACTCCTATTCAACCATCAACGTATCCATCATAATTGTTTCTAATGGAGGGAGGGACTCCTAGACAGGAACAAGAGGAAGAGATGGAGAGGATGATGGAGCAACAATGGGGGGAGCAGACTTGAGCACCTCAGTGATGGGCCTCTTCCCATTCACTACCTTAGAGGAAGGAGTAGTAGGAGGTCATAGAGGCTGAGACATAGAGGATGCTCCATGGGGACCCTTCCCCTTACCATACAAAATGGGCTGAGGCACCATAGGTTAGATGGGAAGTTCAAATGTTGGATGCTTGGGCTTTCACCAAGTGGGAACCATTGGACTCCCTAGCAAGTGCATAGGAGTGAAATTCAATGGTTCCGTAGTAGGGCGAGAGGAAGAAGCAAGTGGAACAATGGAAGAGGAAGAGCCCTAAACATGGGTAAGCTTTCCCTTCATATTTCAATAGAAAGAGGTAACTTGCTACTACACTATAGGGGGAGTCACTTTTGGTTGTCCCTTTCCCCCATTACTTTACATAATTCTAATAAATTAGGTCCAATCTAGGAGGAAGCGGACCAACCAGGGTGGGCCAAAAATGATCCAAGGAATAACCCCCATGGGATACCAATGGCTAATACCCAATGTCATGCATGACATGCATGGCATCTTTGTGAGAGAACTTCAAACATTTGTAAATGACAGAAGTGATTATGTTCATGGAAGCTATCCAAGGGATGTCCAACTTCACACTGAATAGATCAGATTCCAGAATGACATCAAAATTATTATCCATAGCCCTAGGTCCTACTAGGTTGGAAATAGTTATAGAACCATACGAAACAAGAGAGAGATTTTCGTGCATATGTATAGTAGTTTTCTTCTCATATTCCTCCCTCTGTAATTAACTTAGCCACAATGTATTCTCCATAATAACATTCACGTGGCTCGTAGGGTTGACTAGGACTCATGTCACAATGTTTCCATTGAGGCTAGTGGAACCCTCAAAATTTTATGTTCCACTGATTCAAATGTCTTAACTTTGGTGGCTTCTTGGTCTAAATTGGAATTAGGGTTTAGGGTTTTATGCTAGGTGTGGGTTTTTACTTAGTATATTTTCCTCTTCTCTAAACCCTTGTTATCTAGTCTAATCCTTTGTTGGCCTACTATGGACAGTTCTAGGTTGTCTTAGTTATATCTTAAGCCTTTGGGTGCATTTGGTTACTAGCCCATTGTGGTTAGGATTCCTTGTTCACCTGTCGCACATATTGCCTTCTTATATTTTTGGTTTAGGGTCAATATTTTATAAAGTTGGAAAATCTGAAATTTTTGGCCTTTATATCCTTTGCAATAATGATTTTAAGTCCTTTTAAGGCCTTGTCCTTTGTTCTCCCTAGGAAGTCCCCTTTTTTAAAAAAACCTTTATGCACATGCTTAAATCCCACCACTTAAGTCCTTGTATCGCTCATTGCCGAAGTCTTTTTATTCATTGGGTTCATTACCGCGATGAACAATGAGCCCTTGAGTTTCCTTTATATTGCACATTGCGAAAAGCTTTGGGTCTTCATGTTTTTATTCCATGATGAGTGATCAACATTTTTTCCTTCATGTCACTTATCACTGAAGAATTTTGGTTCTTTGGTTCCACTTCAACGACACGTGATGGATTTCAATTTCCTTTGTATCGCACTATCCCTTCACATCGTAGAAATTTTTTATCACTCAAATATTTTACAACGATGAGTGATGTGAGATGAAAGGAATCGAATGCTACATTGTGCCACTTGTTAACATCTAATTCCATCACTCATTTCTCCCATCATCAAAAGAATTCTCATCTCCAAATCAACTATGATGATGAGCAATGGGGTAAAGTGAATTCTTTGTATTACTAGGAATTTCTCTTTGCTGAAGTAGAAGTTGTGTCTTTGAAACACTTTAGTGACAAGCAATGGAGAATATGATGGTGAATATTCCTTCCATTAGAATTTTTATCACTCATTACTGAAGTATGGGCCTAACCTTGGAATACTACAATGATGAGTGATGGAGTTCAAAAGGATTAGTAAGCATGTGGATGGCTACGTGGCAACTTTCTAGGGTAGCATCACCATTTTAAGTCACACTTGTAAAGGAAAGAAGCAATGGTAAATGATAGCTATTGATGGTGTTTTAAATCAAAAGGATTGATGATAAGAATTAAAACTTGAACAAGTACTTGTCAGTTCACTCACGTGAGCTATCTTTCAGACATTAATAAAGAAGGTGCTCCTCTTCTAAGTCGTAAAGAGGGTTGTTGATATTTTCCTCTCACAATTTCAATCATCAAGAGTAGAAGAAATGGTAAAGTGAAGAAAATAAGAAGAGCTCCAAGTGAAAATATTTTGAAGAAAAAACTACTAGTTTTTCTCAGGTAAGTCAAATTTTGTGCCTCTGTGAGTAATTTGCTAGAATTGGGTAGTCTAGAAATTAAGTAGACTACTAGGGTTTATTTTTGGGATTGCTATTTCTCTATTCTAAAATGGATTGCAACTTTTTTAGCGTAGGGTTTGGGAAGGAGAGTGGAATTTGAAGAATTTAGACTGTAATTCCTAGTTGTTTTGAAACACTAGTTCTATTGCACTGTAAAAATGAGTGAGACTAGTGAATCCACTATAAAAACTAAAAGGAATCTGAAATATAAAATGGTCAAGAGACCTAAACCTCAAGATGCACACCCAAACCTAAGCTAGATGTGCCTAAGGAATCTGCAAAGAATAGAGCAGTGAAGAGAGATTACTCTCGATTCATGGAAGAAGCCTCTAAGGACCTAGCTATAGAAGTTAAACTCATGGGAAAGAGTAAAATTAGTGGAGTATTGACAAGTCATTTTCAAAATTCATCCTCTGGGATTGGTGATGTAGTTCTTCCATAGAGTGGTTGGGATCTATTTCTATATTCTTTCAAAAGGATTTTTTACAATCACCCCACTTGTCATCTATGGACCTGTTATGTTGGAAAATTGGTTTTCCCTAATTTATTTATGGAGGTGGAATTAATGCTTGAATCAGCAAGGTGTTATGATCCTACTAACAAGACAGTCAAGAGATTTCTAGACTTTTTTCCCATGTTGGAGATTTCAAGAATCCAAATAGTTGAAGTTTTCAACTTGAATCCATCTGCTACTGAATCCATCAAGTTCCGTGCATTATATAACAAATATGAGTGTAGAAAAAAATTGCATACAGAAAAAATATCTTTCCTAGGAATAGAAGGAATGAATTGAAGATGAATGGTGTGCTACTTGGGCCTAAATAATTTGAGCCATTTGACTATGATGACTTTGAAGATTATCTTAAGAATATAGACTATGCATTATGTTAGGTCCTACATAAGAAGTTTGACATAAAGATGGATGTTGCTTTAATGGTTTTGGGAATTGATATATAAAACAAGTATCAAAATAGGGTATTTGATTATGCTTCCTATATTGTTGAGCAATTGAATGAGGATTTGGTGAAATTGAAAGATGCAACACCTCCATTGTCTTGCAGACACTACTCTTTGTTCATAAACATGATATTGTGGAAAGGTAGAAAGGTTTTGAGGAATTTCATGAAATTAAGAGAGAAGGATAGTCAAGATAATGATTTTCCAGTACAAATGTGGACCCATGTTTAGGATGTACACTATCCTAGTTCAAACTATGTTGCATTTTGCAATGTTTTTAAATTATGTTTATATGAGAAATTGGGTTTGAAGCCCGTTTATAGAATATCAAGGGGTGTGAAAGAAATATTGAGGCCTCTAGAATATGAGCAAGATACTACACAAAATTTCAATTGGGGAGACTGGTATCTTCATACTAGGTATACTACAATTAGGATTTATGGATCCCTAGTTCCACCCCACAGGCTACCAGTATATGTATCTGATAGGCAAACCTTTGTGGAAATAATGTGGCAGCTTGATGCAATGGACAAAGAACATTTTAGAAAATCAAGGAAAGCATCTTTGATAAACCCTAAGTGTGGGTTTTCTTATTTAACATGCTTGTCAAAGGAAGGTATTGAGAGGTTTGGTTCTCTTTTAAATAATTATAGGATGAAACAAGACATCATCAAACATTGTGATCCTAAGGGAGTAATAAATTTTGAAAGAAGAGCAAGAGGATTATCAGGTAGGAAACATCAATTTCTATACCAGGAAGATGTAATCAAGAATCTATCTTCTGATGCTGAAGTTGTAGAAAGGAAGAGCATATGGAGAAAATTGTGCTATTGAAGAAAATATGATAAAAGAAAATCATTTTTATGTCAGTCCTTGCTCTGAGGTACAAGAAAAATTGTGCAAGCTAAATTAATGTTAGGAGACTTCAAGGATAAAAGTCTATTTGACAAAGTGAAACAATTTGAAGTAAAGTCCAAGGTTTCCAAAAAACATCATGATGTACAAATAAGGAGCCAACCAGATCAATCCTTAGCTCAAGGCAGTGGAATGCAAATAAAAGAGACGGGTAAGCAATCTGTAGTCACCCTGTAGGTTACTTATTCAACAAGTGAGCAAGGAGGTGATGGTTATGTGCCTGAGGAATCTACAAAATACATCCCAATGGAGGAAGAGGTGGATCAAAGGTTCCCATCTCCTGAAAAAGAAGATGCTTTGAATATTGTTGTTCCTACCAGAAAAATTATTAAATGGGAGAATAATGAAGCAGAGGATGATGAGGTCAGAATCAAATATTGTAATGATTTCATGAGTGATGATGCATTTATCCAAATAAAGGAATTTAGAGATTTTTTCATCCACTTGAGAAGCTCTGACATCAAGAAAAGGATTGAAGAAGCAAAAGAAAAAGTTGACCCCTCATTACAAGAAGAGGTTGAAAAGGAAGAAGAGGGTAGAATAATTAATTAAATTGTTGCAATAACACCACAAGAGGAGAGAGATTTAGTTAAGAAGAGTAGAGTTCTACTATTTCTTGGGTGGGATCTTTCCTCTACAATTACATTGGATGCAATAAGAAGAGACCCCAATTCCTTTATTTTTGAAGAAATTTTTGATAATAAGGTGTTTGGCTAAGGTTTTAGCCCAAAGTTACACACACTTGCTATTTGGTCCATGCGGCAAAATATTGGGATACCTGAAGTGATAAAGTTTGTAGAGCTAAAGATTGGTGTTGTTGTGATAAAAAGGGAAACTGAGATGATTGTCATTGCAGTTGCATAATTCACTATGGATGCTGCCATGTTGAGTGTGGACACAACCCAAATCACAAAAGACATGTATGACAAATTGATGGAAAAGTACAAGTTGATGAATGAACATAACAGGGTGCTTGCTATAGTACAAAAAGGTATGTTGTCTCCCACAACATCTTTAGATTTGTCTGCTCAAGATAAGAAATCTTGTCATTAAGAATTCAAAATTTAAAACAAGAAGTGCAAAAAAAGAAGGCTAATGTCAAGAAGGCCAAAGAGGAGACAACCAAGGTGGCTAGTGATATTTTTGATGATGTTTTAAAGCACAAAGTAACAAAGTTATTGAACAATACTGACACTATATGGGATGTTTATAAGAATGTTCATGAAGCCAATAAGAAATATTTTCTAGTTCAAAAGGAATTCCAGAATGAATGGAGCAAGTGGAGTACTAGGGTGGGAGCATTAAAAGAGATGATGCCACATATGAAAGAAGACCCTAAAGCTCCAACAAACATTCTTGATTTGTTGAAAGCAATTGATTTATTAAGTGAGATCACAACATTCCATAGAAAATTGAGCATGCAATTACAAAATAAGCCGAGGATGTTTAGAGATATGGAGGGGCATGCTATGCCCAAGATATTGGATGATAAAGGTGAATTGAAGGAATTTGGTGTATGGAAAGATGAGTTGGGGGGTCTTCTCCCACATTTCAAGTAAATGATCAATCTCACTAGCTATACCATGTTGAACCCCATTGTCAACAATATGACAGGAATTGAAGTGAGGATGGACACATTTGTCAAAGAGGCTAGAGTGTTGATTGATGCAAGATACAACCAGCCCAATACAAAAGTATAGAATTTTTTGGACATGTAGTGGCCAACTGAGAAGGAATATAATACATGGCTTGAAAAATTCAAAAATTAATCCTTGGATGAAGAATTGCAAAATATTATATCGTCTTAGCTAATTGATGACAAATGTGATGATGTGGATCAGGTCTTCTTCTCTCTCTTTTAGTTGTTTTCTTGTTTTAAAAGTTTCTGCTAATAGGACATACACATGGAAGACAATTTTTCTCATGGAGAAGATGCTTTTGATGTTGCTACAATGGTGAAATATGCCTTTTGGACAATGGGGAAATCTTCTTCAGCGAATGGAAACAACTTTTTTCTTATATTTTTTACCCTCATGGAAATGCAAATATAACTGATTGGGGATGTTTTGAAATTGAAATGAAATGAATGTAAAATGTAAAATGTGACTTAGTGTGTAATTTGGATCAAAGCTTGTTGCTCCCATATTTCTATAAATGGGAATCCAAGGCCAATTGCATGAGTTTTTGGTTGGAAAAGGTTTTGAACTCATGTAATCATAATTTTGTAAATCAATCACAAATGAATAAAATAGTTTTGAGTCTTAGGTATGAATTCTAGTTTGTAATAGGAATAATAATTTTACAACAATAATGGTATCTGAATGAGAATTGAAAATTCTAGAACAATTTCTCTCTTGTGCATTTTTTCAAATGAATTATGAATAAAATGATCAAGGATCTTTTATTGGTCTTCAATTGTTTTTGGTTGAATGTATGTTTTTATGTTTTGATGAGATCATAGGTTTATGTCATTAAGTATAAGTATTAATAAGTAGTTTTTGTTCTAGGAGATCTTGAGTTGTTTTATTGCAAGGAAATATCACAATAGTCTATGAATGCTAAGTTTAAATTATTGATGTATTATAGTTTACTACAAATTTGAATCTGTCGCCCATGGATAAAGCACCGTTCTATTAATTTGGTAATATTTGATGTAATTGAGTCAATTTTTCCTATCAAATAACAAATCCATATAGAAAATATTTTATACACCTCAAATTGTTCTAGAGTTCTATGAAGAATCATCCATTCCCTACTTTAGGTGGTCATTTGTTAAATAATTAGGTAGAGTCTTTAGGATTTTCATCTAGTTTGTAAATAATGGGAATGTATCTATTTTTCACAATTTATGTGGTAATTTTGCACAAGAGTATCATTTAAAACATTTTAAGGATCACCCTCTTAGGTCTTGCAGAGCCCAAAGTGTAGAGGGAAATCCTAGCAAGATTTCACCTAGTCGTTGGCCAATCCTCACCATTGTTGATAATTGAATTATGGAAAATTCATAGTTAATTGGTGAGATTAAGTTTGGTTCTTAAAAACCAATAGATTGACGAATCCATTGGGGACAATGTTAGTCCAACATCTCTAGGTCAGATTTGGTATAGTTAGATTCAAGTATTTCCATTTGTTCTTCACTAATTGAAGAACATTTTTTTCAAATTCTCATAAATTATTGAAGCCCAATTTTATGCATCAAGTTCTAGTCCCATTTTTCATTTCATGTTAGGTTATGTTCAAAGTATTCTTTGATATTGTAAGTGCATCTCCACATTGCATTAAAATTTTGTTTCCCAATATAGTTGGTGGCGACTCTGAAGTATCTTGTGCCAGTGAAAAATTAGATCCTCAAGGAAGGAAGGGGAAGGAGTGCTCTGAGAAGAAGTTTGACACCATGAGATGAACCAAAAGCTACATGAAGAAACATCTTGAGAAGAAGTTGGATCCCAAGCCTTCAAAGGACAAATAGTCAACCTAAAATGAAAACAATGTTGAATTGAGTAAATTTATTGAAAATCCTGCTAATGCATCTCCTACTTTAAATGATAATATGCATAATGAAAATGTACATGAAGAGGCACATTAAGTTGTGGTGCCCAATGTAAATGAGGGAGGCTTTCCCAATGAAGAATATTTTGGTAATGACCTTGAAATGTCAAGGGAAGAAGAGAGGTGGGAATTTTTGGAAAATGATAAGTTCTTAGATCCTTCAACTCCTAGGGGTAAATTTGTATTTAATAATGATAATTTCAAACCAAGGGGTAAATCTCATAGTATAGCCTCACATCCATCCCCTAAAAGAGAACCAACTAACCTTACTTTCTACAATCTTGAGCCTAGTGAGTTTGGAGATGTATTGGAAGATGAAGATATTGACAAGGATATGCAAGCCTTGCAAGAGTAATAACTTAGACTCAAGGAGTTGGAGGAAAGGAAAGAAAAGGAAAGATAGGAGAGTATTAAATAAAAAATGCTCAAAAGGGATGCCCAAAGAAGAAGAATTGAAAAGCTGAAAGAGGCAACAAAATAGAAGTCAATCCTTGAGAATACTTCTAAATCTACTACTAAGATAATCATTAATCCTCCTAAGGTGACCATTCCTATGGGAACCTCTACTGCTAGTACTTACACCACTTTTGTTACTACGACTAACGTCATAGACCCATTTTTTTCTAAGGTGTCTAAGCCTATAGATCATGGGAAGAAACCCATCAATCATCATAAGAAAACCATCCCTAGTGTATTCAATGGAAAAATAGATTGTTAGATGATTATATCAATAACATCAAAATCCACTGAAAATAACGAAGCACAAAGGAATACAATGAAAACACAAGGCAATTATATCGCCAGAACTCTCCATATTTCATGGTTCACCTTCGTTACACCTCCTAGCTTGCAGTAAGTAAAGATGCCCTCAGATTTGTGTATGAGCAACTATGACAAGAGACAAAACTAAAGCAAGTTTCGAAGGATTTAATTAAAATCTAAATGCCTATGCCTATGACAATGTCTAGGACTTTGATCAAACAATGACAATAATTGAAAAATGAAAAGCCTTAAGTGTGCAAGCTAATAAATGCGTATAATATGTGTGACTGATGTAAAATGTTAGCATGTGCGTGTGTAATCGAAAAGTGAGAGGAAAATGGAATTTTATAGAAAATTTCATTTCGAATGGACGGACGAGATTAATTGATGATGAGAACCTAAAATGAAAGGTCCAGATTAAACCTAAGAATCCCTAATTAGGGTTAGGGAAAATTCATTAATCGGATGGTCAAGAAAATGTCTCAAATAATCAGATTGACAATGGAGAATAAATGAGGAAATTAATTAAAGAAATAAAGATTTTCAAAAAATCAAGAAGATAAGATTGCCTGATTTGCAAGATTCGAAAAAACAAGAAGATAAGATTTAGACTGAAGATCAGATTTGGAAAATCAAGAATTTTCCCGATTACTTGATTTTTAGAAGATTAGTTACTATTTTGAATTAAATTAATTCAAAATAATGATTTTGTGAGATAATAAATAATCTTTTTCAGATTATTTATCAAAATGGACTGACAGTTCAAATTGAGATGACATTTTAAATAATTGATTTATTTAAAATGAGAGGAATATTAAATTGACAATTAAATAATTAAATTTAATTATTTAACTTAGAAGATAAGATTAATTAATTAAATAAATTAATGAATTCATTTAATTATGACAGTTAGTGACATATTAAATAAATAAATAAAACTTATTTATTTAATAATCAAGAAGAAATATATGACAAAGGGAAATTAAATAAATTAAGAAATTTATTTAATTAAGGGAAGACTTAGACAATTAATGACGTATTTAATAAATAAATAGAATTTATTTATTTAATAATCATGAAGAATAAAAGGACATGAATTAATTAAATAATTATGAATTATTTAATCAATAGTGAATGTGGACCAAGGACATAATTAAATGTATTAATTATGTTGGGAAAGTGGTAAAATAGAAGCTTGGAGGCCTAGGTCATTTTAAAGTGTCTACACCTAGTACAAACACCAATACAAATACAAACTCTTCATCTAATAATGCTTCCACCAAAAATTCTAATACCAATTCCATTCCATCAAATGCACCTCCTAACCCTAAAATCTTGAGGTTGCGATTAGTTAATAAGGGGTTGCGGGAAGAATTGGATAAAATGGAAATTGAAGCTACAAATGTAGAGATAGCAAGGATGATCTCATTCCTTAAAACCTCTATCCCTGATTTGGGACCTTCAAGCTCTAATGATTCTAATCTACAAAAGACCAAGTTGCATGGACAAATTCCTAGTCAAAGTGGTGGTGGAGATTAGGGTGGTGGAGGTGGAGGTAACCACAAAAATAAGAATAACTATTCTGAAGATGGAGAAGGAAGTGGACGTGGTGGAAATAAAGGAGGAGGTGGTGACAATGGTGGGGTGGAGGTGGCAAGGGTAATAACCAATCTGGTAATCAAGAGGATGACGAACCACAAAATGACCAAAGAAATTGGTTCACCAGGAGGACCATGCAAGTGGAAAGGTACCATCAATTATGTTTTGTTGGAATTCTTGGTTATCCAAATCAATTCCTTGAAGACATTAGGCCTGCATTGGTAAAGTTCTCTACTAACAATGACATAAGTGGTGAGGATCACTTGAAAGTATTTGAAAATTTAATGGATGACTTTGAAGTAGAGGTTGAAGATGTGATGATGAAACTCTTCATGCAATCACTCAATGATTATGCCAGAGAATGGTATAGAGTTTTACCAGTTAAAAGTATTGGTTCTTGGGAAGATTTCAAGAGGCTATTCAAAGAATAGTACAGTGATAAGACTAATTCAAGGTTCTACCTGAATCAATTTAACATCTCAAAAGGTTCAAATGAGGTAGTTGTTAATTTCAATGTAATGTTTCAAAAGGTCATGAATATATTACCTCATCATTTGAGACTAAATGATAGTGTGTGCTTGGTGAATTACTGTAATGCATTTGATGCAAAAATGAGTTATCACTTGCTGAACAAGAATTCTCAAACATTAAGAGAATCTTTTAAGATGGCAATCCACATTGAGAACATTAGAAGAGCAACTGGTAAGGTTGGGAGAAGAGATAATGTGAAACTCTTGAAGAACCCCAAAAAAGAGGAAAAACACTCACGGGAAAAAGGATCTTCACTTGAAGACAAGATTGAAAATGTTGCAAGTTCTTTGAAGGATATCAACAACATACTTGCAAGACAAGAAAAGGGTCTCTCCAATGATAATCCAATTTTTAAAAATAATGAAAGACCCCCTTGACAATAAAATCATCCCTATAACAAAATTTGGCATAATGGAAATCCAATTCCCAACAATCAAAAAAATGCTCAAAACAAAGTTCCCCCTGATCCTTTACAAAATAATTCAGTGAACCTTATTGATGAATCACTATGGTGCATTGTCTGTCAGTTACCACATGCTTCTCAAACATGTTCAGGAGCAAGACAGTTTGAAGAAGAGAAAGCTCAATCAGATGATTGCTAGCCAATGGATTAGAATTATGTTGAAGTACATGTGCTTATGCATAGACCAGACTGTGCTGATGAGGAGTGTTCCTTAGAGGAAGAATCACAAGAAGTAGATGTTGACTATCAAAGACATAAATTAGATTCCTATCATCAATAAATTTTCCTTGATGAAGAGGAAGACATTGAGGAAAACATGTGTGCTATGGAAACAGATGAAATGGATGTGTCCTTGAGAAGACCTTCTGATGATGAGTATAAGAAGACAACTGTGGCATTGGTTGAGAAATCCAAGAATACTCACAACTTGAGAAGTAGCGTTGTTAATTGTGATCAAGGTAAGCCTGATAGTATGTTCATGAAAGATCAGAATGCAAAGAAATAGGGGACTAAAATAGAAAAATTGTACAAGTTTAAGAAAGGAGAGGTCTAAAATAAGGAAAGTAAGGGACCTCATATTTGAGCCAAAAAGGATACTGTAGCCAAGAATTCTAACAAGGTGGTTGTCTCAATTGTTAAAGTCAAGACTCAAAAGTCAGAAACTGGTCAATAAAAGAAACAAGATAAGAAGGAACTAAGAAGAAACTTGAGCAAAAAAAGGTCCAAGTTGGAGAATTTCCATATGAATTACCAAAGTATAACCCAGTTGACATGTTACAGTTGTTGTCTCAAGTGAATGTGATTGTTCCTTTTATGGAAATGATGAGGATTAATGAGCATAAGCAAAAGGTAGTATCCCTTATCAATGGTGCTACTAAGGCCTATGAAGATGAAAGGGTGTCTACTAAGCATCAAGTGAGTGAAGAGGTAATGGAGGGAGAAGTTGGTGAAATTCCTTAGATTTATTTGGGTAGTACTATCATAGCTTGCCCAAATAATTTTATTTTTATTTTTAGATTGTAGGAATCGGGTAGCATGACCCCATATAAACTGCAATGTTCCTAGTAAAAATTTTAAGATGACCGGTGGCACTGGTGCGACATGCCCTTTGATACCACAGGGGTGGGGGAGACTAGACCTCGTGACCAACCTCCTGCAACAGGAAAGATTTAGCCAACCGAGCTAGGGCCCCAACCCCGCTTTCCAAAATAATATTGATCCATTCTATGTGACTCTATTTTTTATGGTAAGCTGCTAAAGAATTGCATGATCAATTCAGGAGCTTCATCTAACATAATTCCAGTGGAGATAATGAAAGAAATGGGTTTGAAAATAAATTGTGTATATGGCAAGTGTTATGCCATGGATTCTAGAGAAATCCCAGTTATTGGATTCATAAAAGATGTTCCATATAGATTGGTTGCTTCCCCTAACAAGGAGTTTGTCATGAGCATAGTTGTGGTGGAAATCCTGCCCAATTATGGCATGTTTTGTCAAGAAAATGGAGAGCCTCAATGGGAGGTAGCATGCAATATGACATGTCCTTTGCAAATTTTCCTATTAAGGGAAAGGATATCAAACTTGTGAGGGAACAAAGAGCTCCACATATCATTGAGTTTATGGGAGAAGAAGATAGAATCTATTTTGTAAACATTGGCATGGATAACTTTAGGATTGAAGAGTTACAAGAAGAGGAAGAGAAACAACCTACACCTTTGGAGAAAGAAGTATTGCAGTAGGCTAACGATGATGACTTATGGAATATTCGGTTTGATGGAGCTTGCTCAAAGGAAGGAGTTGGTGTAGGGGTAATACTTATTTCTCCTAGTGGTAAGACCTTCAAGTTCTCATTTCAATTATTGTTTGCTTGCACAAGCAATGTAGTTGAGTATGAAGCCTTGCTACTAAGGTTGAGATTAGATGAGAAACATGACATTAAAAATTTAAGAGTCATTGGAGACTCTTAACTTGTAGTTTCTTCGGTTAGGGGGAAATATGCATAAAAAATAACCAGATTAAGATAGTATAGAAATGTTGTTTGGGACTCAACTGAGCAGTTTGATGCATTTGGTATTGTCTGGTTTGATAGGAGCAATAATAGAGTGGCAGATTTACTTTCTAACATTGCCCTCTTACCAAATTTTATTACATTTGATGGCATTTCAAAAGTTGAAGTGCAAATTAGACCTTCAGTTCTTGATAATATAAAGAACTGATAGGCGTTTAATGATGATGATGACATCTTGAGATTTTTGTAGTGTATTGATGAATATGAAGGTCAAGAAATCTATTTTGGAGCCTTTGTGGAGGAAGTGGATGGTAAGGAAACTATATTTGGAAATGAAATCATCCAATTGAAGACTAAAAAAATTCTAAAAGGACTAGTATCATTGGAAAGGGTGTTTTATGGTCCTGATAGAAGTAATGCTAAGAAAACATCCACACACAAAGAGGATTTGGAGGAAGTTAATCTTGGAATAGAGAATGCTCCAAAAAATATTTACATTGGCAAAAAGATGAAACCTCAAGTCAAGACAATGTTGATTTCTATGTTAAGGAAGTATATGCATGTCTTTTCGTGGTCATATAATGACCTGAAGGCATATAGAGAAGAGCTATTTCAACATGAGATACCTTTAAAACTAGAGGCCAAGCCCTTTAGGAAAAAGAAGAGGCCAATAAATCCCACTTTGTAGCCTAAGATGTAGGAAGAACTTGTAAAGTTGAGGGATGTTGGGATCATTAATCCTATCAAGCATTCTCTTGGGTTTTGAATCTTGTTCCAATCAGGAAGAAAAATGGTGACATCAGACTTTGTGTTGACTTCACAAATTTAAATGTTTCATCATTAAAGGATAATTATCCTTTGCCAAACATGGAAGCCATGCTACAAAATGTAAATTTCTATGAGATGCTATCTATGATGGATGGGTTCTTAGGTTATAATCAAGTGGTGGTGAAAGAAATTGAGAAATATAAAACAACTTTCACAACTCCATGGGGCACTTATGTCTATGTTAGAATGCCATTTGGATTGAAAAATGTAGGGGATACCTTTAAGAGAGCCAAGGATGTGGAAATTTTTGATTTCATAGACATATTTTTAGCTATGTATCAAGATGAATTAACTACATACAGTAAATAGGAAGAAGATCATTGTATGTATCTTGAGAATTTTTTTAAGAAAGCACTAGAATATGGAATTTCATTGAATCAAGAAAATGTGTGTTTGAGTAAAGCAAGGTAAGCTACTAGACCACATTGTTTCTAAGGATGGGATAATGATCGATCCTGAGAGAGTAGCTACCATAGATAACATTCCACAACCAAAAAATGCTAAAGGGATCCAATCATTTTTTGGTCAAATAAATTTCTTGAGAAGGTTTGTCACTAACTTTGCTAAGATTACAAGGCCTATTTCTAAGATGCTGAAGAAAGGGGAGAAAGTGGTTTGGAGTGAGAAGCCTAGTCAAACATTCAAGAGCATAAATCAAGCTATCAAAGAGGCCCCTGTGCTGAAATCTCCAAATTTTTCTAGGCCTATGCCTATCTTTTCCTTTGCTTCTTTCCATACTATTGTTGTTGTATTGCTGCAGAAAAATGATGAGGGATTTGAACAACCCATTGCATTCTTTAGTAAGTCTTTGCAAGCTGAATAACTTAAGTATGACATGACTGAAAAGTAGGCCTATGCTTTGGTCAAGGTTGTGAAGAATTTTAGGACATACTTAATGGGAGCTACAGTCATAACTTTTGTGCCAAGTGTTGTAGTGAAGGATATCTTCACTCAATAAGAGACTATGGGAAGAAGGTGCAGATGGATCAATATGATCCAAGAGTTCAACATTGATGTTTATATAAAAAAGTTGGTAAGAGGAAAAGGTTTGGCTAAGTTGATGGCTAAAACCAACTTGGAAGCAAATCAAATAAATCAGGTTGAGTGTGTTGATGTTGTACCTATCTGTGATATGCAAACTTGTGACTAGTATAAAAGGATTGTTCAGTATTTACAAACTATGCAGTGTCATGAGGATATGGATGATAATGAGAAAAGAACTTTGAAGTTACATGCCATTAAATATGTCATTATTGACAATGAACTTTGGTGGAGAAGCCTAGATGATGTATTGCTCAAGTGTGTTGATGGAAAATAGACATTGGAACTTTTGCAAGATGCACAATGGAGTGTGTTGTGGCCACTACATGGCTAAAACAATTGATCATAATATTTTGAGGGTAGGATTTTGGTGGCCCACAGTATTTGAAGATGCCCACAAGTTTGTTAGAACTTGTGATGCTTTCCAAATATTTGTAGGAAAACTGAGATTTTTTAGGGAGTTTACCACTCAGGCCTATTTCAGTTTAGGCCCCTTTTCAACAATGGGGTATAGACTTCATTGGTGAAATATCAAAAAAATCTAGTGGGGGGCATTCATGGATCCTTGTTGCAACTGATTACTTTACAAAGTGGGTGGAAGCAATTCCCACCAAGAAGGAAATAAGTAAAGTGATAACTAATTTTGTGATGAATAATATCCTAATTAGAGTTGGAGTCCTAAAGAAGATTATCTCAGAAAATGCCATGTGTTTTAGATCTGGTGAGTTTAGGGATTTTTGTGATAAACATGGAATACAAATTTCTTACTCTTCCCCTTACCATCCTTAAGGGAATGGTCAAGCTGAATCTAGTAACTAGAGTTTAATGAAAATCATCAAAAGGGTGATCAAGAAGAACAAGAAAGCTTGGGATTCAAAGTTGAAGGTTGCACTTTGGGCTGATAGGGTTAGCATTAAGAAAGCTACTACAAATTCACCATTTGGTCTAGTTTATGGTTTAGATGCTAGGCTACCTCAAAATAATCTGCTAAAAATGTACAAGTTTATGCAAGAGTATGATGAGAACATTTGTGATGAAATGCAACATAGAGTTTACAATCTCATATAGTTAGATGAAACTAGAAGAGAAACTCATGACAAAAACACCAAAATGTAGTTGCAAGTTAAGCACTTCTATAAGAGAGCTCCCAAAAAATTTGAAGTGGGGAGTATGGTATTGACGTGGAATGCAAGAGCTCAATACAAGGGCAAGCATGGAAAATTTGAAGCGCTATGGTTAGGCCCTTATCTGATATCCAATACACATGTGGAGGATTCATACTTTCTACAAAGCTTACCAAGTGAACTTCTTGAACTACTAGTACATGGAAAATTCTTGAAGCCATATTTCTCTTAAAATATGTTTTGCTCCATGTACATTGTACAGTCCTGTAAATTTTTTATATAGGTCTAGTTTTCTTGGTTCTAGTCTCCTTGCCTTGTCTAGGAAAGTCCTTGGTTTTTGGCGTCCTTGTGCTTGGTTTGCTTCAACCATGAGATATAAAATATCACCATGCATACAAGAGGCATGCATCCCTAGTCAGAGCCACTGGTGGAACCCTCAAAATTTTATGTTCCACTAATTCAAATGTATTAACTTCTATGGCTTCTTGGTCTAAATTGGAATTAGGGTTTAGGGTTTTATACTCATTTTGCTTGTCGCTGAAAGAATTCTCATCTCCAAATCAACTACGATGATGAGAAATGGGGTAAAGTGAGTTCTTTGTATCACTGGGAATTTCTCTTCACTAAAGTAGAAGTTATATCTTTGAAACACTTCAGCAACAAGCGATGGAGAATATGATGGTGAATATTCCTTCCATCAAAAGTCTTATCGCTCATCACTAAAGTATGGGCCTAACCTTGGAACACTACAGTGATGAGTGATGGAGTTCAAAAGGATTAGTAAGCACATGGATGGCTATGTGGAAACTTTCCAGGGTATCATCACCATTTTAAAGCACATGTGTAAAGGCAAGAAGTGATGGTCAAGGATAGCCATTGATGGTGTTTTAAATCAAAAGGATCGACAGCAAGAATTCAAACTTGAATGACTACTTGTTAGTTCACTCGCAAGAGTTATCTTTCAGACATTAATACAAAAGATGCTCCTCTTTTGAGTCATAAAGAGGGTTGTTGAGATTTTTCTCTCACAATTACAATCAAGAGTAGAATAATTATTCAAGTGAAGAAAAGAAGAAGATGAGCTCCAGGAAGAAAAAAATTGAAGAAGAAACTATTGGTTTTTCTCAAGTAAGTCAAATTATGTGCCTCTATGAGTAATTTGATAGCATTGGGTAGTCTGTAAATTGAGTAGACTGCTAGGGTTTTTGTTTGGGATTTCTATTTCTTTGTTCCAAAAGGGATTGCAAATTTTTTAGTGTAGGGTTTTGGAAGGAGAGTGGAATTTGCTAAAAATTGAGTCTGAACCCTGTGAATTTGAAGAATTTAGATTGTAATTCCTAGTTGTTTTAAAACCCTAGTTCCATTACACTATAAAAAATGAGTGATACTAGTGAATCCACTAGAAAACCTAAGAGGAAACTAAAACAAAAAAGTTTCAAGAGACCTAAACCTCAAGATGACACACCCAAACCTAAGCCAGAGGTTCCCGAGGCATCTGCAAAGAACATAACCATGAAGAGAGATTACTCTTGGTTCATTGAAGAATCCTCTAAGGACCTAGCTATAGAAGTTAAACATGTGGGAAAACTAGTGAAGGAGCATTGAAAAGTCATTCTGAAGATTTAGCCTTTGGGATTGGTGATGTAATGCTTCCACAGAGTGGTTGGGATCTATTTCTATATGCTTTCAAAAGAAGGTCTTCCAGTCATCCCACCTATCATCTATGGACCTGTGATGTTGGAAAATTGGTTTTCCCTAATGTATTTATGGAGGTGGACCTAATGCCTGAATTGGAAAGGTGTTATGATCCTACTAATAGGATGATCAATAGATTTCCAGACTTTGTTCCCATCGATATTTCAAGAATCCAAATAGTTGAAGTTTTCAACTTGAATCCATCTGCTACTGAATCCATCAAGTTTCATGCATTTTATAATGAATATGAGTAGAAAAAAAATTCATATAGAAACAATGTCTTTTTCTAGGAAAAGGAGGCATGAATTGAAGATGAATGGTGTGCCATTTGGGCCTAAAGACTTTAATCCATTTGAATGTGATGACTTTAAAGATTATTTTAAGAATACAGACTATACATTGTGTTAGGTCTTGCACAAGAAGTTTGACATAAAGATGGATTTTTTTTAATGGTTTTGGCAATTGATATACAAAATAGGTCTCAAAACAGGGTTTTTGATTATGCTTCCTATATTGCTAAGAAATTGCATGAGGATTTGGTGAAATTGAAAGATACAACACCTCCATTGTCTTGCAGAAACTACTCTTTGTTGATGCACATACTATTGGGGAAAGGAAAAAAGGTGTTGAGGAATTTCATGAAATTAAGAGAGAAGGATAGTCAAGATAATGATTTTCCAGTACAAATGTGGACCCATGTTTAGGATGTACACTATCCTAGTTCAAACTATGTTGTATTTTGTAATGTTTTTAAATTATGTGTGTTTGAGCAATTGGGTTTGAAGCCCATTTATAGAATATCAAGGGGTGTGAAAGAAATATTGAGGCCTCTAGAATATGAGCAAGATACTACACAAAAGTTCAATTGGGGGGACTGGTATCTTCATACTAACTATACTACAATCAGGATTTATGGATCCTTAGTTCCACCCCATAGGCTACAGTATATGTATCTGATAGACAAGCCTTTGTGTAAATAATGTGGTAGCTTGATGCAATGGACAAAGAACATTTTAGAAAATCAAGGAAAGCATCTTTGATAAACCCTAAGTGTGGGTTTTCTTATTTTACATGCTTGTCAAAGGAAGGTATTGAGAGGTTTGGTTCTCTTTTAAATATTTACAGGATGAAACAAGACATCATTAGACATTGTGATCCCGAGGAGTCAAAAGGTGAAACAGGGTGTTGTAGTGAATTGTCTTGTTGTGTTGGATTTAAGAAGGTTCAAGGTGCTTCAAGTCAAAAACATTTCATCAAGGCATTCAAGTTTAATTCATCAAGGTATAGCATCAAATTATTAAAGGTTTCATTTTTTCAAGTCATTTAAGCAATTTGTCAAGTTATTCAAAGCTCCAAGCTCCAAGGTTCTTCAAAAATTATAAAAGCTTCAAAGCATCAAGGTTTGATGTAGTTCATATTTCAAAAATTCATGGAGATTCCAAAGATAGTTGCATAAGATAGCAAAGGTGCATTGCTGGAATCACTTCCAAAAGATGTTTGTTTAGTCTATGTTCATGCTTTCATGTTGCTTGTTGCAAAGTGCTTTGTTATTGTAAAAGTATCACAAGGATTGTTTAAAGGTCTCAAGGAATTCATGACAAGTTTCATTCTTTCAAAGATGCAATAATGATGTTCAAGTTGGTTGTGATGCCATTTTTGATCATTCAGATGTTTTGGATTGTGATTATAGAATGTTCTCAAAAACCTAAGACCTAGGGTTTATCTCTTGTGAAGACTTTCAAAAGAAAAAATTACTTTTTGTTATAAAAGATTATTGACTTACCATCATCGGTAAGAGGCAGTTTACTTAAAATCTTAAGGGAATTTTTCTCATTAGATACCGGCCCCTTCACTGATTCCATAGGTTAGTGTCTTCTCATTATATTGACCAAAGCATATCAATGGATATTGTTTAAAAGATGAACACTTGGGAGAACTTGATCAAAGCCTCGGATTTGAACTAACTATTCTTCGATGAATGAAGTTTCACAAGAAATTGAAGGTCGGGTTTTGGTTTAGTTACAGTTTGTAATTGTCCTTTGAAGTAACTGATGGAAGATGGAACTCAAGGTAGTTTGATTTTTACATGGAGTTGTAGATGTTGTGACAAAACATGGTATGTGTTTTTCTAATGTGAAAATGTGAGTGGGAAGAAGTGTAAAAAGGTGCAGTAACCAGTGTCAATTGAGTTTATTCCTATTATGGTGGAATGTGACTCAAAGAAAAGGATTTACAATAGTTTTATGTATGTTAAGGGTATAAAGGATGAGTCTTTAAAATAGATGTTGTTCAAGTGTCATCTCTATGTTGTTCAAATATCATCTCTTCTTTGCATAGTCCTATGTTTTTGAGAATGAGTGCAAATACTTTTGAGTTAGATTCTAGAATAGTGTGATATATTTTGAGTGAGAAAATGAAAGGTGAGTTGTTTATTTGAGTGGAGTTTGTCCTTGTAAAATAGTGTCACTATCATTTATTCTCTTTATCATCCTAAGAAACAGTGATTAAGTAGTGACGTATTTTGTGAATAGAGTACAACATCATTATGATGGATAAAACATTGTTGTGAGTCAAGGTGTTGAAGAACTTTGTATTATTTGATGTGTTAAGAAGAGTCCTATGAAGGTGTCTTTGTTTATGTCTACAAAAGGGTGTGTGATTATGATGTGAAACAAATAATAGGAGAGGAAAATTTGGGACTTGGATTTTTGTGTGATGGTGTTTGTAAGTTTGATGTTAGAGATAAATCATTTGAGCAATGGATTGTATATTGTAATAGGGTAAACCCTAAATAATGTTTCTTCTTTCATTGGAGATGGTCATTAAAACCCAAGAGATTTTCCGATTGGTAGTTGTATTTTTCCACGATGAGGCATGCTTATAACTAGTGAGAGTTCCTTTGTATTAGAGGCATTTTATTGTGTGATTGAGCACAAAATAGTAGCTAGTGAGGGCTCTATAATTAGTAATTATTTATTAAGCCTAGTGAGGCAATTTTCTTGGTGGTTTTTATCCCTATGAGGGTTTTATACTCATGAAAATACTATGTTATGGTTCTTTTTTGTTATGCCTCTTTTGATTTTTTCATGTGGTTTAAAGATATGATATTTGATGTCACATTGGAGTACATTCTTGAAACTAAAAATTTCATGATGATAAAGAAGTTCTGTGTTTTGAAAAACAATTGAATTTGAATTTGGTTATTGAAACACTGATTCACCCACCCTCTCAGTGTTTCTCTGCTCCAACATCACCTTCTTTGTATCTTCCATGTCCTTCAGAGTTGCCATCTTCTACTTACATCTCTGAGGTTGGTGGCTCTTTATTTTCAATTTCAACTTGGTCTTATTTTGACTTTTTAGAAACTGACGGTTGTTCAACATAATTTTGATGATTCCCTGACGGAGGATAGGAATCAATTATATCTTCTATATTAATATCATCAGTGGGATCTTGTCCTATAATCTCCCCTATTTCTGTTTCAATAAGAATTTTAGGGTTACCCGCCTCTGGGGCAAGTGTTCCTCTTATGAATTCTTATTCTTCAACATTCATTGGAATTGACCTTGTTTTTGGAATCTCTTCCACCACTGGTTGTACCACGGGCTTATCTTTATACTTCTTTTCTTTTACTCATTCCCACATGGAACCCAATTTATCCATTTGTTCCTTGATTTGAGCTTCATCTAGCTCAAAACTTTTGTCTAGGACCACAAGAGTTTTTCCTAGTGTTTGTTTTGTTAAAGATCCAAGATCTTTTGAGAGGGTTAATCAATATCTTCTTAGGTACCGATCACTCTCAGTGCCCCTCCATCAAACCAGGTGGTGTTGGCTCATATTAAGTATAACAGTTATAAAATATTACAAAAATGGGTAGTTCATACACTTTAGGACTCCTTTGTCTAGAAACAAAAAGTTCCTTGCCTACATAATTATAATGATTGAATAGCTTCTAGCCTGAAAATTAAGCGACAAAGTACACCTAACAAGTGCAAATTCAATTCAGATAAAACTCAATAGATGAACAGCACACTTCATTATGTTTTCACTACTTCACATCATCACACACACCTCCAAAAAAAAATTATTATATATACCCAATCTCTTCACAAGCATCAATTAGGTTGGCCTAATTGGATGCACTTTTGATTTACAAAATATCAATTATCAGCCTCAAGCTTTGCAAAATAAAATACACACGCTTCAACAAGTTGGCATAGAACTAAAATAGGTCACACACATGTCCACATAGAAAATTTTAATTTATGTAATACATCCATCAAGTCATCCAGAGATGGAGGGTATGTGTAGGATCATCATGGAAAAAATAGGCCCTTAAGTGGTGAAAAATTCAGAAAAATTAGAGTTAGGCAACTTGACATAAAAATTTGAATAAGTTATCTATATTATTTCAAAAATGTGTAAGAATAGAAATTGTAGCAAATTGAATGTAGTTTCTAAACTACTAGGTTTTTAAATCTATTGAGGTGAAAATTTGAAATTTCAATGCGGTAGTACTTAAATTTTAGGAAAAATAAAGAAGTAGGTATACGTTTGTACACTTAACCCATGTCTAAAATGATAATTATTTTGCTAAGATTTTAGATATAAGTGAGACTTTCATGTCTTGATGTGATGCATAATTTTTTTCAAATATAATTAATTGTAATTTTTATTACAACTTTTAAAAAATATAAAAACTCATATGTCTAAAATATAACTTGGTCAAAACTTCATGGTTTTTGTTTAATCCTATAGTATGCAAAGCATAGAATGTAGCAGCATGTTTCGTTCAAAGAATTTGATCTGTAGTTTACTGAAAGCTATGGATGTTTTTCAATAAGCCTATCAATCAGGACTTTAGTCATAATTCAAATAGAAAATGAATAATAATTATTTATTAAATTCAAAGTAAAGCATAATTTATATTCATGGAAAGATGAGAATCTCCTTTAAAAACCATTTTCATTTCATCAGTTTTGGGTGTAAAAAAAGTTGTAAGCCACATACCCTACACATACCCATCATATCACCACTTTTTGGCCCATCATGATTCTGCACATACCCTGGACTGAAAAACATAGCTGAAAAACATCAATGTGACACCATACGAACAAATGGATATGTGAGAACTTGTATGAACATGCTTCTGACACCTATAAACCATTTCCCAAAATTGCAAGCAACAATGATCACCAAAGAACAAATGTGGATCAAAATACCAGAGGATGTAAGCAAAATACTAGTTCAAATACCAGACTAGAATACTAGAGTAACTTTAGTCTTAATCTTGCGGTTGCAACTCATTTATCATGGTGATATCAATGAAAAAAAAAAGTAACAAAATGAGATGCTCTTCTCCATTTTTCCAACAATCTCCCCCTTTGTCATTGATGGCAACATGTGTCAAAACTAAGAAAAAGAGTATATACAAAATTATCTATTTACAACATTTCTCCCCCTTTGACATCAAGGACAAAGGGTGTGCCAATAGAAAACATTAAAGCAAATAAAACAAAGAAATATATATCAACTAGAAGATGATGAGCCTTGAAGCTCCTTTAGAATACCTTCCTAGACTGCTTTTCCTTTTTCCAAGCCATCCTTTGCTACAATTAACATCTTTTTAAAAGATTCTAGCTCTATAAAATTTTCTTTAGCATCCTCTAGAGTATCAGGAATCATGTTTATCTTCTCAATCCTTCCAGAGAAAACTAGAGCCTCTCCAATTGGAGTGAATTCCATTCTTACAATGTCACTTAATTGACTGGATGTTTTGATAATTTCTTCCTTCTATTTCTACAAGGAAAAGAAATATTCTTTGTGTGCAGTGATGGCCTTCCAGATTGATCTTTCTTTATCTTTAGATACATGATAAGTACCAGAAATAGTAGACAGTTGAGACTCAATTGTGTCCATGACAATTTTGATATTCTAAGTGGCATCCAGCCACTTCAAGCAATAAGAGAGAACAACATCTGCCTCTAACTCGCAAACTTCCATCACTTCCAAACACTTTTTGACATAGGAATGTGCAAGAGAACATTTGTCATGCAAATCCAACAACCTTTTCTCCACCAAATTTTCTTCTATCTCCTGTCTTGTCTTTTCATTAAGCCTAGAGGAATATTCCTTGAAAGAGTCTAACAATAATCTCATATTTTCAATAGGGGCAAGGGATGTATCAATAGAAGCATCAAGTATAGCTTCTTGTAAGGTTTTCAGAGCATCTTCTATCAGTTCCATTCCCTTTTGATTTGTTTCAAGAATTTCCTTTCTTCTGGATGCTTGCATTGCCTCAACCAACACAACTTTATGTACTAAAGGCATCTTTTCCACATTGACATATCCCTCAATCATAGGGAGTTTCAAAATTTCTTGGGGAATAATTAGTTGAAATCTAATTTACTTAGACAACAAACCTTTCAGTACATCACCACCGAAGGACGAATCACTGAGATGCTTTAGTGATTTTACAATCTATTTTTCTTCTTCATTTTTCCCAGAGGGTTCCATGACCTTCTTTTATTCCTCTATTGCCTCTTCTTCTTCTTCCTCTTTATTTTCATCCTTTTTACCTTCATCCTCATTTTTATCTTTATCATTATTTTCCTCTTCCTCGTTTTCATCTTTTTCATCTTTGTTCTGATCTTCCTCAGGGTTATATTGACCTTCTTCTTTATTGCCTTGTCCTTCCTCTTCAACATTTCCTTTCCTATTGCTGCCTTCTTCTCCTTCAGTATGCTCCGGTGGAGCATAATTATGCACCTCAAGCTCATTTTCTCCTTCATTCCTCTCAATAACTTCATTACCAATATTAATTTCACCATCAAAATTATCAGGAATGTCTTCATTACCTGTACCCAGAGAAACATTTTCCTCAGCATTTTCAGCAGTAGCATCATCAATAGGTTTGTGCATACCATATTGTTCTATTGTTTTCCAAATGACCTTGGTTGTTTCCTTTCTTACTTTCTTTGTCAATTTCTTATTTCTTGTCATCAACATATTCACTCTACTCTTCATTTGAAACATTTCAGCACAGATCCTCTTCAGAGAATTCAGATCATCAGGGGTTAGGGAAGACCCAATCTTATTATATGTTTCATTTCTAATCTTTTCTTCAAACACTATAGCCTCATATCTCCTTTTCATCAGATCATCCCACATATTTCAAGAACATCTTTCCTTATGTTATCCCATTTTACCTCTAAGATAATAACATATTCAATAATAGCTAAAAGTAATGTTTTCTTATCTTCTTCTCCAACTTTATCATAGAATTTAGTTGTGGGTTCGAGCATATTCTCAAAAGTAAACAAATCATTAAGATTTGGCTCAAGTTTATACCAGGGGACAAAACCTACTGGAATATATTGTTCATCTTTTTGGTCTACAGAGGCATCATCAACTACCTTATTCTTCTTTGATTCATGCTTGGTGTGCACATGTACACCAAAAATCATGTTCTTCATTTTTAGAA
Organism: Sequoia sempervirens; assembly: GCA_007258455.2. Taxonomy (NCBI): domain Eukaryota; kingdom Viridiplantae; phylum Streptophyta; class Pinopsida; order Cupressales; family Cupressaceae; genus Sequoia; species Sequoia sempervirens. Next base: position 38,709 of record VDFB02042062.1, read on the forward strand.
GATGATATAATGTGTACTCTTTTAGAAGAAACGGCTTCTATAGATACACCTTCACCAGAGTGTAAACCTCCTCTTTTTCTCCTTACCAGCTTTGCTTCAGGATCTTCTTCTTCATCCTGATCATCAGTAACACTAAGATTCTTCTCTCTTGTTTCCTTTTATTTCTTTCCTCTCTTTGTAGGGGCAACTAGAGGTGTCTCTTTCCTCTTCCTAGATCTTTTGGTAGGTCTGGAGGAAATAGGATCTTTTCCCTTATCAATAGTACTAGTTTCAATCTTCACAGCAGGGACTGTGGAGGATTTTACAGGGGTGTTCCTTCTGGATATCCTAGTACTAGACAATTTTTCTTCTAGTTGTGCTCCTCTAGCTCTTCCAAGAGAAATTTCTTCATCAGTGAAACCAACATCTTTAAGTGTTTTCTCCACTTTCTTCCTAATCTTAGGCTTTTGTTGTTCCATATGAATTTCCATAGATTTTTTAGCATATGTCCCAATTCTAGGTTCATTTGGGTCCTTTGGATTCTTTAGCAATATTTTCACATAACCTTTAGCTTCCTCTTCTATTATCTCATATCCAAGAGGCTAAATCTAGATGGTTCAAGGTTCTACAACCTCAATCATACATTCATTAGTGGAGACATGAAATATGATATCATTCTTATACTTTCCAATTTTTTTCTCAGAATTCTATCCCTTTCATTCATATTTCTTTTGAATACAACAAAGAATGTTGTTAGGGAATCCTCTTGAGCATTGAAATTACCAAGATTGTGCATGTGATCAAAAATTTGATGTCCCACTGGTCTGGATGGGTTCCAAAATACTTCTCCATTCTTTCTAGGGAGCCTTTTCAAGAAACAAAATAGTAAACACACAATTAGGGAACCAAATTTAAATGCATACTTTCTTTCCTTTGATGAATTCACATTCTCAAATAGTTGTAACCAGAGCAGCTCGCACAAGTCATAATCAACACCATTCTCGACCATATCAAACCTAGTGTAGATAGCAGTGGTTGAAACAAAGTTCTCTCTATTTGTGAAATATATCTTGTGACCTATCATGAGAGATGCATACTTCACTACTGGATTGGTGATGGTTTTTGTTGCTAAAGCTCTTTTGTCATATTTGGCTCCTGTAAGTTCTTCTACAACATCATTCTTTACAAATTTCAGCATTGGCACTATACCTTTGTGCCATAACCCAATAACAGCCCTAATTGCCTCTTTCATTATAAGGTGCGGCCGGTCAGTCCACAAATTTTTTTTTCATGAATTCTACTTAGAACTGACCACAATTTTTTCATCATAGCTGAAATTAGGAAAATTGTTCCAGACATCCAACCTTTTATCAACCACATTTGAATACTCGGGTTTTACCCTGAATTTATCACCAGTAAGCTCATCTTTCCAGATATCAATTAGCTTTATATGATTGTATTCTTCAAATTTTATCCAAATCATCATCCTAGAATCCTCGGTCAACATTACACCATGTGGAATTGACAAAAATGCACCCATGGATCATCTTCGAAAACTTTCGAAGAGTATTTTTGTAAGAGGGTCTCAACCTTTTTGATACTTTAACTATCACAGGAGTAGCCATACTTACAATTTCAAATTAAAACAACTTAAAAACACTAAATACAATGGTATGGAAAATATAAATACCTTTTCTTGCACACAGTACTATAACTAGGGTTTCCATAGCTCGAACTCCAATTTTCTTTAGGAATTCTCCAAAAGAGGCTTCAATTTCTCCAAATGATCGAATGAAAAAAATGCCTTGATCATTTCCTTTATAGATTAAATTTTTTCCCTAATTCACATTTATTGTGGTAGACTCCAAAAAAGCTGCCAAAAAAAAACTTTCCTTTTATACAAATAAACCCTAATTTTCTCTGCAAAAGAATCATCCCTTCATATTTTCTATTGGTTCCTTCTTTAGAACTTCTGAAAACTCAATCTTCACTTCTCTTCCTCATGCTAGCCTCTGACACGCCATTTATCTAGGGGGTTCTTACAATTTTTTGATAAAGCTCCCCTTATGACCTTGCTAGGTCTAGTTATCAAATAAATCATTTGTACCATAGGAGGGCATAAACTCATCAGCAGTCTCTGGTTCTTCTTTCTTTTTCTAGATCTTATTCATTTCTTTCTTCATATCATCTTTTTCAATCTTTACAGATTCATTCTTTTCTATCGGATTGGTCTCCTTACTCTTCTTGCTTCTGCAAGCTCTTGAAACATGTCTTGGTTTGTTGTAGTTATAGCAGACAATGTTTTTCTAATTAGATTGAGTTTTGTTGAATCTTGTTCTACATTGATTAGATTTATGTCCATACTTGTTGCAAGTATAACAATAGCCATTAAAGGATTGGTTCACTCTTCCATTAAACTGATTCATCATCAAAGTTTTGCATTCACTTTCCCTATGTCCAAATCTTCTGCATGCAAAGCATTGACCAGAAAAAGGACTAGGAAATTGATTCATCTCTCTTCTACACTCATTTTCCTTGTGACCAAATTTATTGCATGTAAAACAAGTGCCATTAAAAGAAGGATACCTTTGTGCATTAGGCTATCTCACCGGAGGTCTTCTAGTTGAGTTTCTTTAATTTTCTTTATGTTTTCCTTTATTTAGAGTCTTCTGATTGTTCACAATCTTAGAACTCTCACTGGTATCATTTCCTAGAACACCTTTATCTTTACTCAGTTTATATCTTGCAATTAATTCATCAAGCCTAACCAAGCTAGATTTGAAGTTGTTTTCATAGAGTTTTTCCTTCTCCAGATCCACTTTCAGATTCACAATTTCTTGCTCAAATTTAGTGCAATCTTCTGACATGCTTTGTATTCATTTGTCCAAACATTCTTCTATTATTTTCTTCTCTTCCACTTGCACTTTCAAATTGGTAATCTCTTCATTAGCCTTTTTCAGCTGATCAATCAGTTCCTTATGCCTGTCTTTGAAATTTTTCAATTGCTCCTTAAGCTTTTGGACACACTCATTCACATCTTCAATATTTTCTTTCAAATATCTATTTTCTCTTTCAACTTTAATAAAAATCCTCAAGAGCAGTCCATAGCTCTCCTTTATCATCCATTTCTTCCATCTTCATGATCTCCCTCAAGCTGTTAGACTTAACCAAAGGAACCGAGCTCTTATACCAATTGTTAAAGATCCAAGATACTGAGAGGGGGGTGAATCATTATCTTCTTAAATTTTTTGATCAAATACCATACAAAACATAACAATAGCAGAGATAAATAAAAGCATTAACAAAACATAAGATTAGAGAACACACAGACACCAATTTTTTTTACGTGGAAAACCTAAAATGGGAAAAACAACGATGAGTGTTAGCTCACAATATAGTATAACCGGTTATAAGATATTACAAAAATGGGTGGCTCACTGCCAGGACTCATTTTCCAGAAACAAAGGCTCATTGCCTACAAAATTACAATGATTGAATGGCTTATAGCTAGAAAATGAACTAACAGAGTACACCTAATGAGTGCAGATTCAATTCTAGATAAAGCTCAATAGATGAACTTGACACACTTCATTATGGTTGCACTACTTTGCATCATCACACACACCTTCTCCAAAAAAATTCTGTTATATACCCAATCTCTTCACAAGCATCAATTAGGTCGACCTAATTGGATGCAATTTTGATTTACAAAATATCAACTATCAGCCTCAAACTATGCAAAAGATAATACACACGCTTCAACAAGTTGGCATAGACCTAAAATAGGTCGCACACATGTCTGCATAGCAAAGGTTAATTTACATAATACATCCATCAAGTCAGCTAGAGATGGACCAAAAAACATAGCTGCAAAACATCAACGTGACACCATATGCACAAATGGATACATGAGAACATGTATGAACATGCTTCCAACACCTACAAACCATTTCCCAAAATCGCAAGCAACAATGATCACCGGAGAACAAATTTGGATCAAAATACTAGAGGATGTAAGAAAAATACTAGTTCAGATGCCAGACTAGAATACCGGAGTAACTTTAGTCTTGATCTTGTAGTTGCAACTCATATATCATGGTGACATCAATGAAAACAAAAAGTAACAAAATGAGATGTTCTTCTCCATTTTTCCAACATTTTTTTACTGTAGCCATGTTGCCTAAAGGGGGAGAGGTAAATAATGTTGCAACTCTCTGGGATGTAGACCTTGTCTGTGTACTAGTATTCTCTATCATTCTCGCTTCATCAATCATAAACCGAGTCTTCAATTTTTTCATGGAAGAAGATTTCACTTTAGAATTCACTATTGTTCAGACCTTGTTCCAATTTCTTTACACCGACTAGTTGGTTTCAATGAAACTCCTTGGCTTGAAGCATCAGGGGTTTTCTCTCCAATATGCACATTTGTAGTTGCTTTACCAGCTTTTCTCTTTTTCTTAGCAGGCTCCTCATGCTCAAGTGCATTTTCTTCTCTTCATTTCTTCTTTATATTGAGCAAGCATTTGGGCCTTATCCTAGATTTTCTCAAAGCTTTACAAAAATCATTTATCCAGTGTTGAGTCTACAATAAAAATAGTTCAAAAAATTCCTCAACAAATGTTATTTCTCTACTTTCATAATTTGGATCCGGGGTAGGCTCATCATAGACCCTATTTTCATTATAAGCCTGATTCAGTACTTCTCCATCATCTTCTTCCAATTGATCTGGAATTTCATGCATCTTAAGAATATGCGTCGATCACAATGATAATCTTTCATATAATATTTTCCTTACTTTATGCTTGTCATCACAATTAAGCCAGTAATCTTCTAAATGATAGACATGACCATGCTTACCAACTATCCCCTTGGCAATATTCCCTTCTGGGTCATAGTTAATTCTTTGGTGTAGGAAGTACTCTAGTTTGTACATCCTTAACTCCTCTTCACACAAATCAACTGCTTTAACTGCATTACATTTGCAGTTTCCCATTACAATGGGAAATCTGAGATAACTTTTATTATGCACCACACTATAAAGAGCATGAGAAGGCTTCAATTTTCTTACCAATTCTAATAATACTAGTCTTTTTTTCGGGTACCTAAGCAACATGAAGGGATATCCTTCAAACCCTTCCACCTTGATGTAGGTGAAATTGGGAAACTGAATATACTAGCCTCCAACCTATTTAATATTTCTTTGTGTTTCTAGAGATAATATTTTAGCTTTGTTGCCTTCCATTATTCTGACCAGCTTCATGGAAAACACATCATTTACTATCTGATAATGCTTCTTGTATTCATGAATAGTAATTTTGGGTAAATGAGCATATATCAGACTATTTCTTGCTTCTCTGCCTAGGGTACCGACTCTATTCAACCCTATATTATTTTCCATTAAGGTGTGGAAATAGATCATATATGAGGACACATAAAAACATCTTGACTTTAGAAATTCCTTTATTTAATCATGTAATTTATTGTTGATAAAACCTCCCCAATGCATTTGCACAAGGCCTTCCATTAATTTGGATATGATTACAAACATCCATGATTCAAATTTACTAGCATTTTGCAGTCCAACTATCCTCCTTAGCATAGTTATAATACCTTGAACATCTAGATTGAACATAGATATTAGAATTGGCTTACTCTATTGTGTAATTTCCTCCTGACACCATTGGGTACTCATAATTCCTCTATTATGTTCTTCGGCACTCAGGTAGGTTATAGCCTTCACCTTTACATTTATAGGGTTCATCTGAGGAAATGTGAGAAGCCCAAATTTATATACAATTTCTTTCTCAGAGAGATATGCATAAGTTCTTCACTCCTCAACAACTCTCTTGTTTGGGTTGTAGTGATTTAAACATTCCATAACCATTAATAATCAAGATTTCTAGATAAAACTGTGTGCGATTTTTTCAATCAACGTTTCGGATCATACTCCATGATCCATCATCAGGATGATTAGTAGATAGAGAGAGACATGAAGAATAGATAGCAGACTTGGATAGAAATAGAGGAAAGGGTGGAGAGGGAAGGTTTAAATCCACCCTTTCCTCTATTTCTATCCAAGTCTGCTATCTATTCTTCATGTCTCTCTCTATCTGCTAATCATCCTAATGATGGATCATGGAGTATGATCCGAAACATTGATTGAAAAAATCGCACACAGTTTTATCCAGAAATCTTGATTATTAATTCCATAAACAATTCAGGGGCCTCCATTGCTGGAGGAAACCCTCGTACTAAATGTAACCCACTTTCTATAACATTCTTTGTACATTGAGAGGCATTTTCTTGCCAGGCCCATGCAAGGAATTTGACATCAAAGAACCATCATGTATGGGTATCATTAGCTACCCCACCAATTGGTACAACTTGTGAAGCACAATATCTGAATTCATTTTCTGGCCTTGCTTCAAAAGTACTCATTTTTGTTGGTGTGTTTTGTATTTTTATATATGTGCCTTGTGTGCGAGTTAGGGTTAAATTTAACCAGTTAACTTTCAATTCACCATTTAGTTAAATTTACATTAGAATAATCAACATTTCATTTATTAAGGGAAATGCCATTATCTTGATACTTTCATGCATAAAATGATTGACAAAATTTCTATTATTTGAGACATACCTGGTTTTTTTGATGATAAAAATCTTTTCATAATGCAACTTTGAAACCCTTAGTAGTTGTGTTCTTGGTTTCTCGAGATTTACCTTTCCTTGCATGCCATAATATCAGTCTCATTCATTCAATGTCCTTTGAAAATTTTTAGTATGACATGAGGTAGAGTGTTATAAAAGCAACTGCATGCTCGAGGTGGTGCCAAGTACGTGTGTATAGCTCACCACCTTCATTAATTACCTATTACAACACATTAATTTCATGAATAAAGGTGCAATCATGGTAGATTAGGGTTCAAATCATGAACACCTTGGTTTCTATGCAATCCCACCACTAGAGAAGAATATGACACATAAATCTTATGTGGCACTTTTGTGTCACATTGATTTTTACAAGGAAAAGGCCTTTTAGATAAGTGATCATTGATGATCACCAGGATTGACAACCTCTGGTACTAAACCTTGGAAAGATTACTAGGAACCGGGACACTTACCTCCAAGCTTATGAAAACCAGGAGCAGAGAGGAATCGGGAACTGGGTTCAAGCAAGATAAAAAGTAATTCAAAATTTTTGTAATAGAACCTTTGATTTTTGACCTTCAACTAAAGAAAAAGAAAAGAAACCATCAAACTATCCGATGAAGAAAAGAATGCAAACACCAAGATGGATCATCTGAGTGATGACTTGCCAAGTAGGAACTATGAACGATCAAGGATACAACATCCTTGACACATCTACAACCACTACGAGACTCTAGGTCTGGTAAATTAATAAAACTTCATAAAAAGACCACGACACAAAATCTGGGAAAGAAGAAGGACTTAAATAAAGACCAAGCAGATTGAAATGAAACTTGCAATTTTACCAACTCCCCTCAAAACAACACACTAAAGCAAGTGAAAGCAAGAGGAAAGAAAAGAGATAGAAAATTAAAAAGGGGGCTCCACATTTTTCCAAGGAGAAAAATGGGGTGTGTTGTGAGACCACACAATAGATTGGGGACAGATAATTTTAGATACCATACACAACTATCTCACTAAGGTAAAAGATTTTAAATAATTTTCCATGTCATTATATGTGATATTCTATGTAGCCAAGATGGAAAACTTCCTAGGCTTGAATACCATGGGGGTTGGAGGTGAAGGACTAAGAGAAAACAAGATCTGGGAATACTATGACTAGTTGGAGCTCAAAGCATTAGAGAAGCATTTCAAAAGAGTCAATGATTCCTTCCACCATGTAGTCATTACTCAACTTTTAAGTGATATTGGATTTTGGTTGATCATAGAAGTAATAGAATTGGTTAAGGAATGGGGAACTGGTTTATCTAGTACCCTAAGTCAACATATAATCATCTATGGGGGTATGATGGAGCTCCATTTTTTCTGCCAAGGTATTCTAGCAATAAATTGATTTTGATCAAATTCTCCCAACAAATGAGGGAGATTAACCTTAAGTTCTATAGCAAGCATAAGGCTAGAGAGGTGAAGTATCCCATTGAGCTTGGCTATTATCAGTGTCCATCAGTCGAAGCTACCAAGTATGCTACTGAAGAGTTGCAAGCAATTAACCTCAATTTATACAAAGAGAGAAAAGAAATTGATCATAAAGGGAAAATTAATATGTATGCATCCCTCTTTCTGCATCATGTGATCCCAACATAGAAGACTTCTGGGTAGATCTATAGGATGAATTTGAGGCAAGGAAAAGAAAATATAAAAGATTAACCATTCCTCATATGAGAGAATTCAAGGTTAAAGAAGATATTCCTAAGGGGATGTCAGATAATGGTTTAACTATATATCCACAATATGATAGGGAAAAGGTAGCTACTTAGACATTGTCACCCATCAGCTGGATGGAAAGAGAAGAATGCAAAATTGATGACATATCTATAACAGTTGTAGAAATAAGTTTGAGATAGATTGGTGAACATATTAGTGATTGTTAGGGTAAAGCTAGTGGAAAAAAGAGTGGGGAAAAAGGTAAAATATCCTCCTCTCCTCCACCAAAGAAATATAGGAGGCTCAAGAAGTAGACTACACAAGTGAAAGAGGGAGATCCAACAATGGAAAAGGTTGATCAAGGATCTTGCCTCTCACATATCATAAAATCATTCTTCTTCCCAGGTATTGGTGTTAATTAGTAGAAAGTCAAAGATCTCATGGGAATAAAAAGGAAAGCCTATATGTTTGATAAATTTGTTGATCGATTAAAAGAGGAAATGGACATACTTCTTACCATTGGGTACCAACTTTACCAGGAAGCACTTACATTAGGAGATAAGATTGTGGCATATGCAAAGGACATGTGGGAAGAAGAGGAAAGATATCGAGAGTATCTAAGAAAGCTAAAGGAGATGAGTAAGTTGAGCATAGATGAAATCAATAAAGAAAGGATTTTGGGGGATGAGAATCTAGATAATGTAACCAAATATAGTAAAATAATACTATTTCAGATGGAAATGATGTTAGAAAGTAGAATAATTCTGTTAAGGTTGTAGTAGGATATCTTAAAGAAAATAGTTTTGTTTGAAGAAATTGTCATTGTAATCACCATTGAAGATTTTTCGTCAAATGATAAATTGGGTGAATTGCAAACTATCAAGGATACATGGGAGAATAGGTTGGAAAGAATGATAAATGATCCTGATGATTATGGCAATATCCTCAACAAACTAACAAGCATCAAATCTAACACCCATCATGCTATGGGTGATATCAGTAAATTGAAAGATATTATCAAGATGGCTACAAGAATATTTGAAAAGGAAAAATTCCAGCTTGAGTGGTTAGATGGGCCTAATGAGGAATTGTTAACACATATTTTGGCTAATAATGAAGAGTATAAGCAGGTGTAAAGTATGAGGAAGACAGTTTAAATTTTGAAAAGGGATTTTGTTTTGACCTACAAAAAGTCAAAGGTGCAACTGTTGGGAGAAATTCTTACAAATTATGAAGGCACTACAGTTCAATTGAAGATCATCTCTAGCAAGCTAAGAAGGAGGCGCCACTTCCCCATGCATCCAATTTTTGATCATTTTCTCACTCCAGTGTCGCCCATACATTCTTATAATTGTGGATATGAAATCTAAGTGCCCTACTTTTTAAGATCTGGTATTTTTGGGAGGATATTTTTATGTTATATTTTTTTATAAATTGTATAACTCTCCTCATTGTAAAGATCAGTAAGTTGAAATCATATTTTCAACCTTAAAAATACGAAAATTTCATGCTTTTATGTAGTTAGTTAAATTTTCAAAAATTTCTTAGTTTAGTAATGACATTAAAAGACAATGGTTTTCTATTCACTAGTGGATTTTTTTGGAAGTAAATGTTACTTATTTGAATAAAATCAATAGAAGGAGTCGAATATAAAACCATCTATGGTGTCATTTGTGAATGGTAATTTCCTATTATTTGTTGATCTACAAAATATGTGATGAAGTTAATTGAATATGTCTTTTATGAAATTTATTCTAATGAAACGAATCGCAAATATGTTTACTAAATCTACATTGTGAATGGATATAACTGTATAAATATTTATGATTTGTTTCATTCATTAGTTTTGAATTTTAAAAATATTATTAGAGAATTGTGTGTTCAAATATAAGAATAATATTTATTCTTTTTTATGTTCTAAAACCTTTGGCATCTCTTTTTCTATTTATTTAAAAATTTATTGTTAAACATTTAAAATACCAATTTGTTACCTTTAACCAAGGCCCCTTGAACATTATATTCATGTTGACCACTAAATAATATAGTATAGTTGTGAACCAACTATTCAGACCTTGGAAGATAGGTAATTTTACAATTAGTTATATTTTTTTAGGAGAAGTAGGGTAGAAATATCTTGCTTAACATTGCTGTATCAATTTTTCCATCAACACCTTGGTCATATATTCAAAACATTTGGTTTCCAACAACAAAGAAAAATAAGGAAATGCATATTGAAAGTTGTTTTTATTAAGACAATTTTGGGTACCCCACATCAAAACATCATACAAAAGTCCATCAAAATCATTTGGTCAAAACACTCAAAATGAAAATGTATGTTTCTCAACCCCTTGGTCTTGTTACAAGTTCCTCTTAGGTCTAACATTAGGATCAATCAAACCAAAAATTGACATAAAAAATCAAACCATTCAATCTTCCATCTCATAAACAACTTAAATTTTGGAAAACAAATCCCCTAGACTAATTTTTCATCAAGCATCATTGAGTTCAGCTACATGTTTGTAAATATATCTCTTTTCATACATCTACTTTGATTAACACACATCCTTTTGGACACACTTATCTTAGATTCAAAATTCTATTCTTAAGATTTGAAAGTTCATTAGCATCTGTATCAAACACACATTAAAACTTAAGTCTAGATTTGTTAAAAAGTGTGAGTTCCATATCATTCACATCACTCATCCCTTCATCACATCATTCACATCATCATTGGTCCTAAATCCCTTAGATTTTCTCTCTTAGGAAAATTTGAATCAACCCAAGAGTTTAGACAATACAAATTACACTATACTACACCAAAGGTCGATACAAGTTTTATGGTAACAACAAGATCACAATACAAGAGTGTGATATCTAAATGTTTTTCCTATTCTAAGCAGCTAAAATGCAACGGAAAAACACAAAGAAACACCTCAAGATTAGCCTAAGAAATTTGTTAATGCAAAGAGAAAAAGTGTTAGACGATGACAAATGGTTATACCTTATCTTTCCAGCAGAAACTCCTTGGTTGGCCCTTGATTTTAGATTACTTTGTATGTTCCTTTGATGGCTCTTAATGCGGCTAAATGTAAGATCTAACTATATGCTTGGATGAAAATGAAAATAGATGAAATTGATGGCTAGATGAGGGCACAAAATGGCAGCATTTAGTTGCAAAATGACTAAGTGTTTTTCAAATGCCTTAGAGGAGGGGGTATTTATAGGAGAATTTGAATTCTCTAGAGATTTCAATAGTTGATATTTATCTAACAAGGCCAATATGAAGGGCCAAGATGAGTTGAGAGCTCACATTTTGACATGTGGAAAGTGAGATGGCTAAGGGTGAGATGATGTGTAGGTGATGTGGAAGGAGAGTACATGATGTGGAGGAAGGACAAGTACCTTCCAAGTACATTGGGAGATGAGAAGATTCCTTGGAGGAATAAATGTGAATTAAAAATTCACATGCTTGGGAGAATCTAGTGGATAAGAGAGGGTCTCCAAAAAGGTGGGAGTTTGTCACATGTGACTTGATGTGACAAGTCAAAAATTCTAGAAGATGCATGGGGAAAGGGGATTCTAGAAGGAATAAAAGTGAATTAAAATTCACATGGGGAAGAGAGGAGCCTTGGATGAATAAAAAGGGGATGGGGAGAGTTGACCAAGGTACTAATTAGGTTTAACTAATTAGTAATTAGAGAATAATTAGGGGTTAATGAGGATTAGAAGCCAACTTGCCAAAGTTGGAGGATGTGACACATCCTAATCAAGGATTAGGCATGTGCACATTCTTAATGAAGAGATTAGGAGATGGATTAGGATTAGATAAAAATGACATGTGAAGAATTAAATAAATGTAATATTTATTTAATTCATTTGATAAAAATGGGATTAAGCAGGGTAAGGTATTTAACTATTAATTAAATACCTTAGGGATTTGGCAGAATTAAGGATATTAATTAAATAATAGTAATATTACTTAATTAACTCAGATAAGAGGATGTTTAAATAAATTAAGTGTCCAAATTTGGATGTCTACATTTTTCCCCTCTTTGAGATGGTGTTATGAAGTAGCATCATTTCAAAGAATATTAAAATATAGAGATGGTTAGATTGGAAAAGATACATCAGTCATTCAAAGGAGTGACTAGGAAGGAAAAAAAAAGATGGGGGTGAAGATGAAGGTTAGGGATTGAGGATGCCCCCTTGAGAGGACATGCGGTTCAAGAGAACACGGATGTGCTCTTGAAATGGATGAGATGATGAAATGGGAGATGAGGAAGAGGATGCAAAGGGATGGATATGAAAGGATGAAAAGGTGATAGGAGGTTGGGAAGCACAAATGGATGGATGGACGAAGATAATGTTGCCCCAGTCAAGCCACAAGCGAAAATGGGTGGATGATGGATGGAGTGTCATCAATGAGAGAATGATAGATCCCGAAACAACCTAAGGATAGAGAAGGATACATCCCAATGAGTGGTATTGATGAGGGAAGGATACATCCAAAAACACCACTAAAGGATAGGGAAGAATACATCCCGATGATGATGATGAAAGTGTTATTGACGAGGGAAGGATACATCCCAAAATAACACCGAAGGGATACGGAAAAATACATTAACAAGACTGGGAACAAGACCAAGGATATGATTAGATGATTTAGGCTAAATGGAATGGATGGGGATTGTATAGAGATGTGAGATGAGGATGAAGGAGGAATGGATGGGGGGATTTTGATAAATGAGAGATTGGGGGATGCATGCAAGACAAGAGAAATGAAATGCAATCCTAATGCAATTTTCCATCTTCGGAGCACTAATTTTTGCTATAGCATAAGACACCAAGTGCCAGGGTATGTGGAACCAAGGCGTAATAGTGAATGCATGAAACAAAATAAATAGACAAGAAGGTTATCCCAACACCCCAAAGTCATGAAGGCCTTGGTCGGGCTAGGTATTGAGATAACCACAAGAAGAAAAGGATGCCCTAGCGTAAGACAAGATCTCAGGGATCTTGGTGGGTACTACATGGGACAACCAAGAAGACAAAAAAATAGACATAAAATGATCAAGATATGCCCCTATGTTGACCAATCAAAACACACCATAATATGATGGATCATGGCAGCCTTGACAAGTGATGATAGAGAGCTCAAATGATAAACAAAAGCCAAAAGTATCAAAAGATCGCAATCAATTTCAAATGTCCTTTTCCATAGGTTCAAGGGGATGGATGGGATTGATGAGGTCTATTAGGAAGGATGCATCCTATTGAGACTGATGATGGATACTAAACTAAAAGATCAATATGACATAGGATATTCAAAACCAATTGGATATTGTGATATGAGTGGATCTCGTTTGTTAAGAAACAACTAGATAAGGGCATAGCTTGACGACACGACACAAGAGAAATGACATGAGACATGAGACTGACACATCCTAGGGGGCTCAGGGGCTGATCAAATATAGGGGCAATGTAGTTCGACGAAAGGTTGACAATGGACCATGATGAGGACTTCGATGGATGATAAAGATGAGATAGACAATAGGAACAAGAGATGAAGACTAATGATAGATGATAAAGGAGAAAATGGACAAAGTAGAAAGAACAATGATAGGTGATAAAGGAACCCTAGGGGTGGATCAAATGATCGACCTTGCCTACGTGAAATTGTAGGGGCAACGTAGTTTGACAAAAGGCTATCGACTAACCATGGATAAAAGAAGAAAGAGGATGATGAAGACTGATGGTGGATGACAAGGACCAGAGAGACAAAAGAAAAGACTAATGATAGACAATAAAGGATTGGATAGACAAAGCAAAAAGACTGACGCTAGACAATAGAGGAGCCTCAGGGGTGGATCAAATGATCGACCTTGCCTACGTGAAAGCGCAGGGGAAACATAGTTCGACAAAAGGCCAAAGATAAATGATGGATAAAGGATGATGATAGGATGAGTTGATAAAAATATGGGACTGATATGATGAGATAGGATAGACCTATTGGATTGGATAGGATGATGATGATCACATAAAGTTCAGGGATGGGATAGTTATCCAAATCATCAAAAGATGAATTGCGAGGATGGTATGATGGGGAGATGAATGATGAGAGATTGAAAAGATGTGTAAAAGAAGCATAAGTGATGGGGATGAGATAAATGGCATTGGGTTGCATGGAGGGAGGCCTATAGCCAGATACCAATGACAAGGGATTGTGAGATGGGATGAGGATAAAGATGAAAGAATGAATTGAGAGATAGGGATGGGGGATGGAAGGGATTGTTTGGATGGATAGGAAGATAAGGATTGGGAGATGAAAGGGGTGCTAGGATAGATGGATAGGAAGATGAAGGGATGTTATGATAGATGATGTCACCAAGGACTGTCATAAAGGAAGTAAATGCCCCCACTCTAGATATGTCATGTATGATGAGGCATGAGGGATGGAAGAAGATAAAGGAGATAACTAGAGGAGGATAGGATGGGTGACTAAGGAATACAATAGAGCACGGATGAAGGGATTGTATACCAAGAGGTGTCCAAAGCATGCATAGATAGGTGCCCCTGTTTTGATCAAGATCACAAGAAGGATGGAGGGATGGGAGATAAATGGGATATGATGGTAGGATGTAGAAGAGAGGTTGGATGGAGGGGATGAATGACATATAGCAGGAAGATAGGTGCATAGTTGGAAGCATATCCGGAAGCATAGCGGATGGAGGAAATGCATATCAGGAAATTGCCCCCAAGTGTGGAAAAGGACGGATGGAGATTTATGCATGACGTCTGTTTGCCAGGTCTTCATCATGGTACTTATCCAAGGTGCTTGTTTGCCAAGTTTTCACCATTGGATGAAGGATTTCTCTTTACTATTTTATTTGATTTTATTGACCATTTTTTTTTCCTTTTTCTGATTTTTTGGATTTTTTTGACTTTTTGGATAGCATGCAGAAGGAGATGGATAAGTATAGGGATATGGATAAGTGGATACATGAGAAGGATATGGATGAAGGAATCAAGCATCAAGTTCCATACGAGGTATTAAGAGCCCATGTGTGAGGTGACTATTGGAGGTTGGTACGACCCTATTAGGATAAATGGATTATGCAAGAGGATGAAGTAGAGGGATTTGATGGGGAAGATATGCGGGATAATGGATGGGATAGTGGAAAGTGTGTGGATAAAATGATGGGGTAGGTGGGTAATGGGGTGGTGAGTTCAGGACCAACATTGGTAATGGTGGTGGATGTGAAAGGATAGGAGGATTAATGGATGGAGAATGTGGGGATAATGGAGGAGATGGGATGGAAAATTTCAGGACATAAGGACCTAAAACTGATTTAGGAGAGGGTGGATGAAAATGATTAGATTTTGTATTAGCAACTTTGGATGTTGTTATAGATTTTTCATTTGAACATGTTGCATCTTTTTTCTTTGGGATCCACATGGTTTTGATCTTTGCTTTGGTGGGCCTTTTTGGCCTACGAATTTGATTTGGATTTAGATTTTTCTTCTCTTTACAATGTTTTTTAGAGGGGACATGGGGAGCTTTAGATTCATGTGGATGTTTAGATTGATGTATTTTTACTTTAGCATCCAAAGTGCTTTTAGTAGCAATGGGATGGGTGCAAGGATATGGATGATGTAGAACAATGGAGGTAAAATTATGAGGATTATGTGTAGATGGAAAATGCATAGGTATGTGCCTTTGTTGATGGATGACATGGATAGGTGTTGGATGGATGAAAGGAAGAGATGGAGGAGGTGATCTTGGGATATATGGACTGAAAGAAGACATAGTGGGTGGAGGGACATAAAAACCCAAGATGGATGGAGTAGATGAAGGATGGGAGATGGTGGATGGAGGGATGTAAGGACCAAAAATGGATGGAGTAGATGGAGGAATATGGATGGTTGTTTTGAGGTGATACGATAGAGGAGGAGGGGTGGCAGAATATGATCTAGTGGAGTGATGGGAAGATCCGAAATTTCTTTTGAAAAAGGCTCATTGAGGATGTCTAGAGGTTGTACTAGCATCTTTAGATTGTGAGTCCTAGGAAATAGGTCCAAGACCTTGCATGCAGATTTGTTCTTTGACTTGGATGGGCTCTAAAATACCTTGCTCATGAAGGCCTAGACATTTTCCTTGATAGTTCATTTTCTTGAGCATGCTATCCATGATAGGATTTGTGTTACTAAAAACATGATGTGAGTCCATTATTAGGTGGAGGATGATGGGTGGTAAATACACTGTGTTTTTCTTCTATAAGGAGGCCACCATGGAAGAATGTGAGAGTACCAAGGGGATATGCGAGCGGTGTAGGGATAGAATTTTTAGGCGATGATGGGGGATCATGAGAGGGAGATGATGGGATAGCAACATTTGGATGGGTGGTATCAGGAGAGGGATCAGGGGATATGATAGGATCTATATTTTTGGTAGTGGGCTCATACGACGGAGATGGAGATGGAGTGGTGGAGACAAGGGGATCATGGGATGGAATGGATGGGGGACTGTGATCTTGAGGTGGACTAGATGGGATGGTAGGATCTTGATTTGGAGAAGGGGATATGTTGGCATGCTTTGGATTAGACTCTTGGCATGACTCATCTTGTGTGGATGGTAGGATGACAGAGTGTTGGAGAGACTCTTCAAGTTGGGGAGATGGAAGGATGGAGGATTCGATACAGTCATCAGAATGGATTTTAGTGGATTGGATTTGGGCATCGTCGATGGGCTTGATGACTCTTGGAGTAGGAGGTAGGTGTTCAATCAATTTAGTAGATGTGATGGTAGGACATGGGGGCTCAGTGGATTTAGAGGATGTGATGGTTTCGATGATTTGAGTGGTGCTAGGGGTGGGATCATTAATGATAGGTGTTGGGTGGAGAAGGGTCTCATCACTAATGACCGTGGATGATGGGTTGGGATGGCATGATTCCACAACTTCAAGGTGTGGAGTGGGAGATGTCTTCTTTGCTATAAGTCCTTGGAGAACTTCTGGAGTGAGAAACTTGAATACTCTAGGTTGAGATGGCATGGTAGGAGTGGATGAAGGATTAGGGATTGGTAGGGGATTAGGGCTATGAATTGGGGGACTAGGATTAGATGGGGAAATGGGATTGGATGTAGGACTAGGAATAGATGGAGGATTAGGATTGGAGGGAGGTTTAAGATAAGGATATTGGAACGATGAATTAGGATGGGAAGATGGAGGTGGCAGATTGAGATAGGGAAATGTGGATGTTGGATTAGGATAAGAAGATGTGGATGCTAGATTAGGATAGGTAGGTGTGAATGTAGGATTAGGGTGAGTAGATTGGTATGGAAGATTAGGGTAGTGGGTATATTCAAATGAAGGATTGAAATAGGACGATGTGGACATGGGATTAGGATAGGGGTATTGTGATGGCAGACTAGGATAAGAGGATGCGGTTGTTGAATAAGAGGATGATGTAGATGAAGGATATGATGGATATCCCTTGTCAAAGGTAGCATAAGGAGCATGATTAGGCATGGATGAAGACATAACAGGATAACTTGAAGGGGTGATTGGATTTTGGAAAGAGGGTGGAGAAAGCTTACTAGCAATGATAGTGTCAAGGGGATCTAAGTCATATTCTTCTTGATCGAAAAGACTTTCATTATCGTTGTCAACGTAATTAGGGTTTCCCTTGACCACTATTGATTAAGGATAAGGATTCTTGATGATGAAAGGATAAAGAGGATGGATCAAATATTATGGATGGGGATGGACTAAAGCTCAAATTAGGATTTTGGTTAAGCTCATATTAGGATGATCGAATGATGCAATGGGATTGATTCTAACAATCAGATTTTATTATCAAAAGATGATTACGACACCGAATCTACTTCAAGATGGAAGTAGATTGATTGGGTTGAAGGTGATTGGATAGGATTGGATAAGATCAATCGATGATTGATAAGATAGACTGAGGGATCAGATACGATGATGAAAGGGATTGTAAACCCCGTTTAAAGATTACCCTAGGTGACTTAGGATGATGATTGATCGGATTAAAGGATAAATGGATGATTATGGC
The DNA here is from genome assembly GCA_007258455.2 of Sequoia sempervirens. Lineage (NCBI taxonomy): Eukaryota > Viridiplantae > Streptophyta > Pinopsida > Cupressales > Cupressaceae > Sequoia > Sequoia sempervirens. The sequence goes on from VDFB02042062.1 coordinate 57,114, forward strand.
ACCAAATCCACTTTGAGATTGAAAATGGATTGATTGGGCTGATGACGATAATGATTAACTTAGGACAGATGACAATCCTAAGCAAATTTTGATGATGACGATCAGATCAGATACTTAGGTCAATTTGGATAATAACCTGAAACAAAGTTTATAGGATTTGGATGGGGAAAATAATGATTTGATTGCAGAAATGGATGATAAAAATGAATGAAAAAATACTCAAAATGAGCAAATGTTTGATCAGGATGGATGAACGATTACTCTAAACGAGTAAATGACTGCTAAGAATAGATGAATGACTCTCGGAACAAGAAGACAAAAGCTCATAATGAATGATAGATTACTCAGAACGAGTAGATGATTGATCAGGATTGTTGAATGAGCATTTGAAATGATTGAAGGAGCTATGAAACAGATGAATGTTTACTTAGAACGAGTAAACCAATGATTGGAATGACAGAACAAGAGCTCAGAATGATGAAAGGAGGTTTGAAATGGATGAATGTTTACTCAGAACGAGTAAACGGATGATCAGAACGACTAAACGAGAGTTTGGAATGATGAAACAGGATGTGAAATAGATGAACATTCACTTGAAATGAGTAAATGAATGATCGAAATGGCAGAACGAGAGTTAAAGATGGTAGACAGAGGTTTGAAATGGGTGAATGATTACTCAGAATGAGTAAATGAATGATTGGAATGGTTGAACGAAAGTTTGAGACGATAGATGAAGGTTTGAAATGGGTGAATGATTACTCAAAACGAGTAAATGAATGATCAGAATCACTAAACAAAAGTTTGAGATGATAGATGAAGGTTTGAAATGGATGAATTCTTACTCAGAATGAGTAAATGAATGATCGGAATGACTGAATGGGAGTCTAGAATGATGAAGCAGGATGTGAAATAAATGAACATTCACTCAGAATGAGTAAATGAATGATCAAAATGGAAAAACAAGAGTTAAAGACAATAGATGAAGGTTTGAAATAGATTAATTTTTACATAAAACAAGTAAATGAATGATCAGAATGATAGAACAAGAGTTTGAAATGATGAAAGGAGGTTTGAAATGGATGAACGTTTACTCAAAACGACTAAATGAATGATCGGAATGACTGAACGAATGCTTGGATTAGGAGGTTGAATTTTTTAATGGATGAAAGGATGAATAGGAAAAAATTGAAGAAGATGGAGGGAGGGATCTTAAGATTTGTTTCGATATCCAAAGATCTTGACTGCTGATGGACTAAAGTTCGGATTAGGGTTTCAGTTAAGCTCAGATTGGGATTAGATTAAAGCTTAGATTAGGATTAAATTGAAGCCTAGAATTATTGGAGGATGTGATGGGATTGATTCTACACCAAATTCTGGGGTTTAAAGAATGTAAGGTGTTGACAATCAAAATTTTCCAGATTTGGCAATTTTCAAAAATTGTCAAATTTTGCCATTTTAGGAAACTTCACAAACATACTTTTGAGAGTTCAGTTTTTTCCCAAAAAAATACCCAAAACTAAGATAGGATGAATTTCCAACTAATATCCCAAATTTGAGACATGCATTCTGAGTTATTAACGAAAATGATTTTTCAAAAAATTGAAAAAAAATACTAAATTGCGATTTTGAGGGTTAAGATGGAAGTTTGAGGCCCTGAAAATGTGGCGAAATAGGGTCCAAGAGACTCCCAATCATTGGGAATCCACATGCCACCTCACAATGCAACCACCCATAAAATTTCAGCTCAAACAAACACCCGAGTCAAAAGTTATGGCCTCTAGAAGTTTTAACACAAAAATCAAAATTCTCAAAATGAAGTCTAGGTGATTGGGATGGATGATTTGATACTGGATATGGAATCTAATGATGTTCTAAGTGGCACTTATGTGATTTTGGTGATGAAATAATGACTTACGAAAAGGTGATGATGATGGGCAAACGGGTGCTCAGAATGAATGAATGACTCTTAGAACGAGGGGAGGAAGATTTGAAATAGACGAATGAATGAACAAGTGCTCAAAATTATGATTGGATTGAAAGATATGATGGGATTGGTTCCACCGGTCGGATTTGGGAACTGGATATGTTTGTTTGCCAAATTTTTTCAAAGGGGTGAATTTTCCCTTCTAGGGCGACTATGCCCCCTTCTGGGGCAACTATGCCCTCACCAAGGGGCGACTGTGCCCCCTTTTGGGGTGACTATGCCCTCACAGAGGGGTGAATTTTCCCTTTTTCAGGGCAGATTCGTCCCACTGTGGGGCAAATTCATCCCACTGATTTGTGGACTCTTTAAGTGGGTAAATAGGCTGTAAGAGACGAGCGATTGGAATGGGGTGTTAGATAATCAGATTGAGGAAATAGATGATTGGATTGGGAAAATGAATGATAGGAGTGGATGAACAAGCACTCGGAACTAGTAAATAATTGCTTAGAATGGATGAAGGACTCTCAAGTCACGGAAATGAAGGCTCGAAACGAGTAAACAATTGATTAGAAAGGATGAACAACTCTCAGAATGAGGAGATGGATACTTGGAATGGATGAAAGATTACTCGAAACAAGTGAGCAAAAGATTGAAAGGGATGAAAGACTACTTAGTCTAACAAATGTTGGAATGGCTAAGTGAAGGTTTGGAATGGCCAAACAAAGGTTTGAAATGATAAAATAAAAGTTTAGAATGATCAAATGGATGTTTTAGAGGTTTAGAATGACAAAACAGAGGCTTGGAATGATTAGATAAAGGTTTGGAATGGTCAGACAATGATTTAGAGGATAAACAAAGCTAAACGGGGTGATTTTGGTTGTTCATGAGGGAAAATTCACCCCTCTGCAGTAACCAGGAGGGCGTAGTCGCTCTTCTACAGTGAATCAGAGGGCACAATTTCCCTTTTACAATAAATCAGAGGGTGCAGTCACCCTTTTGCAGTAAATCAGAGGGTGTAGTCACCTTTCTGCAGTAAATCAGAGAGCGTAGTTGCCCTTTTGCAGTGAACAAGGACTTGGTTTGATGAAAATGACTATGGCAAGGACTTTAAAATGACAATAATAAGGCCAATTTGTCAAAAATTTTACTAGTTTCTCACAAGAAAACACTTTCAAGCAAACACAATCCTATGATTAATGTTAAGGGTATGGCTAATGAGGTCTTAATCTAGGATGTACAAGGTGTCTAGGGAGTCCTTGATATACTCTCAGTACATGAGGCACAACCGTGAACACCAGCCCATTACAAGCGTGAATCAGGAACCCCAGTGAGATACTGATGGGCTCAGACCAATCCTTCATGTTTATTTAGGTATCACCCTAGCTTTGACGCTCTGCCAATTATGACACGAATGGATTGGGGTACAACTTTCGCTCTCCCCCCTTTGTATACCCCAACAGTACGTGTGGTTGGAATTGTCCCTTAGGGTGATGAAATCCCCAAGTAGGTCCCACTAGAAAGAAAGCACTAATCATTTCCAACTACTCCCAAGGCTCACACGAAGTGCAAGGGGAAAGTGAAAAAAAAAATTCCCCCTTTGGGCAACACAAAAAGATAGACACATCAAGCAATGAATATTACTTCCCCTAATTAGACTATGTTCTTATATTAATGACAACAACAAGGATAGTTTTAAAAATCTAAGCTAATGGATGGCCTTGCAAGCAACTGTTAGTTGTCTTATCCCACATTCTTCGCCAATTACAAAAGAATATGCTACAAAATGTTAGCAAAAACAAAAATATCCTTGCAAGAAACAATGCTAGGGGGTTAGTACCAGAAAATAGCAAAAAGTAGGAACAAAAACAAAGCTAAAATGATAGTTTTACCTTTCAAAATGTGTTATTTTGGGGCATATTTTCCCTTCTGCAGTGCTGATAGGAGGGCACAGTCGCCCTTCTACAGTGACCAGGAGGGTGTAGTCGCCCTTCTGCAGTGACCAGGAGGGCACAGTCGCCCTTCTACAGTGACCAGGAGGGCATAGTCGCCCTTCTACAGTAAAAAAATTAGCACAAAAAGTTCAATCAAGGGGTGTGGTCACCCTTCTGCAGAAAAAATTAATATAGAGTTCAACCAAGGGGGCGTAGTCGCCCTTCTACAGAAAACATTAATACAAAAAGTTCAGCCAAGGGGGCGTAGTCGCCCTTTTGCAGAAAATGTTAATACAGAAAGTTCAGCCAAGGGGGCATAGTCACCCTTCTACAGAAAACATTAATACAAAGTTCAGCCGAGGGGGTGTAGTCGCCCTTTTGCAGAAAACGTTAGCACAAAAAGTTTAACCAAGGGGGCATAGTCGCCCTTTTATAGAAAATGTTAATGCAGAGTTCAGCCAAGGGGGCGTAGTCACCCTTTTGCAGAAAATGTTAACACAAAAAGTTTAGCCAAGGGGGCGTAGTCGCCCTTCTACAGAAAAAGTTAATACAAAAATTTTAGTCAAGGGAGCGTAGTCGCCCTTCTACAAAAAATGTTAATACATAAAGTTCAGCCAAGGGGGTGTAGTCGCCCTTCTGTAGAAAAATGTTAGTAAGCTAAAAATCTTGACAAGGGCATAGTTGCCCTTCTGCAGAAAAACAGAGGGAGTAGTTTCCCTTTTGTGATTACCAGGAGGGTGTGGGCACCCTTCTGCAGTCAGCAGGAGGGCATAGTCGCCCTTCTGCAATCACCAGGAGGGCGTAGTTTCCCTTCTATGAAATGTTCCTGCAAACAACTTAACAACAACAAATGTGAAATTGAGGAACCCACTTGTGGGTCCCACCGGGTGTGCCAGAAATGTGATATCTAAATGTTTTACCTATTCTAAGCAACTAAAATGCAATGGAAAAATACAAAGAAACGCCTCAAGATTAGCCTAAGAAATTTGTTAATGCAAAGAGAAAAAGTGTTAGATGATGACAAATGGTTATACCTTCTCTTTCTAGCAGAAACTCCTTGGTTGTCCCTTGATTTTAGATTACTTTGTATACTCCTTTGATGGCTCTTGATGTGGCTAAATGCAAGATTTAACTATATGCTTGGATGCAAATGTAAATAGATGAAATTGATGGCTAGATGAGTGCATAAAATGGTAGCATTTAGTTGCAAAATGGCTAAGTGTTCCCCCCTTTTATGCCTTAGAGGAGGGGGTATTTATAGATAAACTTGAATTCTCTCGAGAATTCAATGGTTGAGATTTATTCAACAAGGCTAATATGAAGGGCTAAGGTGATTTGAGGAATCACAAGCCCCCACATCTTGACATGTGGATTGTGAAGTGGCTAAGGGTGAGATGATGTGTAGGTGATGTGGATGGGAGGTAAATGATGTGTAAGGACATGTACCTTGGAAGTACATTGGGAGATGAGAATATTCCTTGGAGGAATAAATTAAAAATTCACATGCTTGGGAGAATCTAGTGGATAAGAGAGGGTCTCCAAAAAGGTGGGAGTTTGTCACATGTAACTTGATGTGACAAGTAAAAGATTCTAGAAGATGCATGGGAAAAGGGGATTCTAGGAAGAATAAAAGTGAATTAAAAATTCACATGGGGAAGAGAGTAGCCCTAGATGAATAAAAAGGAATTAAAAATTCCTTGGGGGATGGGGAGAGTTAACCAAGGTACTAATTAGGCTTAACTAATTAGTAATTAGAAGATGATTCGAGGTTAATGAGGATTAGAAGCCAACTTGCAAAAGTTGGAGGATGTGACACATCCTAATCAAGGATTAGGCATGTGCACATCCTTAATGTAGAGATTAGGAGATGGATTAGGATTAGATGAAAATGACATGTGAGGAATTAAATAAATGTAATATTTATTCAATTCATTTGATAAAAAGGGGATTAAGGAGGGCAAGGTATTTAATTATTAATTAAATATCTTAGGGATTTGGCAAAATTAAGAATATTAATTAAATAATAGTGATATTACTTAATTAACTTAGATAAGAGGATGTTTAGATGAAAAGTGGTAAATTTGGATAAATTAAGTGTCCAAATTTTGATGTCTACACAAGAGAAACATAGAACAAAACCCAAACTTATATATCATAAATGGCACAAACTAACAAAAACTTGGAATGAATGAGTTTAATCCTAGAGGTTTCACGACTCCACTACACAATCTACCACAACCATCTCAATCTTCACAAGACATAAGTGTTCATAATTAAGATGTTACAAACAATCCAATGGAACTTACTGTATATGAGATACTTGAGATGCAACAAGACCCTAAGGTTCATCATCTTGTTAAAACAATGGAAAAACTAAATCCTATGCAATATATGCTTACATTAGAGAAAAAAGGATCCAAATTTCCTTCTCCATTTGATGTGAACACACTTAGAGAGTAACATTTGGCAAGTGTTTCTCCAATCACTCAAAATTCTAAAAATTAGCCCTTGGTACATAATTTCATTAAATCCAAGCCACAATAATCCTCATCATACATACCAAGGCAACCTACAATCACTAGTATGGACTCATCTAACATTGTGAGTCAACAAGGAAATCAACTTGGTCATACTCAAAATCTAGGGAGTCACATAAACTTGGGTATTGATGTAGAGTAGATGGGAGACTCCAAACTAACACAATCTCAATGAACTTTGCAAAGCCCAAACCCTAGCACTTCAAACACATGACTTTTCTCACAATCTTCCACTATGCTTAGATGAGAGCAGCAAATAAGGTAATTTTGACATAATTTTCAGAATAAAACTCAAACCCACAATCTAAAAACTTATTTGGATACCCATTAATCCCTTATGTAACATACATTAAATGTAGGTGGGGTTACTTTGGAACATATCCCTCAAAAAATTGCTACTACACTATCCCAAAGGCCTAATTAAGCTTGCATGCATAGGGGTTTATTGAATCTGTATACTCTAGGGGTCTAGAATCCAATCCAACACCTCAAAAAAATAAAAATTACCTACACATTCTCACCAAGCCATCACAAATCAATTCCCATAAGTCTTTCATCAAACCCTAGCCTCTAGCCATCCTTTCATGCCTAAAACATGGTGTTTTCCACCTAGGGCATCAACCAAATCTCACCAAACCCTAACCCCTACTCTTGCAACCACCATAAACATCAATACCTATATAAATTCACCCATTTCACCAATTTTCAATCATTTCTACTATTGGAATGGGTCACAAAGTCATTTTCTTCCTCTCAAACCCTCAAAAATAGGGTTTTTTGGCTAATTTTAGTAAAAACACTCTAAAATCCTTAAAACATGATGAAATTAGGTGAGACAAAAATAAAATGAAATTTAATTCACTCCTTTAATAATTCCAATTCATAAATGTTCATTACCAGGTTGTACCAAACTCTATAACAACAGATTTCTACGAAAAACACAGGAAAAGCAAGGGTTTAAGTATTCAAATTTTACACCATTCCACATTTCTCAATGTTCACAAATGTATTATATAACATTTCAAAGAATCCCCAATTGAAAACAACTGACTCCTCACATTATTTCACCATTTGACCCTTCATATTCCCATTTAGTACATTTTTGCACTTTTGCATAATGACAACATTTACAAAATTGGAAACTTTTAACAACCCACCTATCTGTCACACCTAGCAACCTAACAATGACCCAAATACATTAAACATGGTCCAAATATGACCTTATTATAGAGAAAACCAACCATCAATCTAAAATGACAAAATTTCCACATGGAGGCATGAACTCAAATAGGTGCTCCTACATCATACTCCCCATGGAAAAAGAACTCAAGTCCCTTGAGTGAGGACCTGCAAATACATAAGAAATTGCACCACAACCTGCAACCACAATCACTTGTGAAAATAAAAAATCAAAAGGTAAAGCTACAACTTCCACATTTGTCTCTTGATTGCATTTTTCAACTTCACATGTAGCTACTTCATCTTGAACTTGGGTCTATCCCTCCTTGCATTCTCAACAAGAAATTTGTTTATTCCTTTCTCATCTAATAAACATTGTTGAACCTGCTACAAATATACCTCCTCCATTCTTCTTCTTCACTTTAGGTGCATTCTTGAACTTTCCCATCTTCCTTTGCAACTCATCCTTACACTCTTCATTTTTTTTTCCCCTCTTCCACATGATGCTCTACCCCTACAATTGTTGCTTTCTCAATTTTAGGAACCTCTGAATTAACTGAAATAGAATTTCCATTATCCTTTTCTTAAGGTTTGAAATAGCTGCAACCTCCATATGCTTTTCTTCTACTACTTTGATGAACTCTTCCCTATCAAATATCATCACATCAGCTTACTTGGCTTGTTCTTTATCTTCCTCCATCAAAAAAGGTTCTATTATCTCCACTTTCCTTCTCCTCTTCAAAATAATCTTCTATTATGGGTAAATGCCAACCACCTTCTTGTTGTTCTCTCTTAAAAAGTTGCATCTCCATTTGGAACTCAAGATCCATTATTTTTATATCTTTTTTCATTCTTTCCAAGGATTTTTTTATTTTTTCTATCTCTTTCTCAACATCCATTCTCCTGACCTTCTCATTCTTCTTCTTTATCTCCCTTTCCTCTCTTGTTCTTTCTTGTGTCTTGTTTAGTAAACCCTCACTCTACCAGTATCTCTTCCACACATCCATTCTTCACACACACAACTATCCTCTACCCAATAGGATTCTAGAAGATGCACTCTCCAAGACCTCTTCTACCCACTTCCTCTCAGTGGAAGAAATCTCCACACCTTCTACAGAGCTTCATCACTATTGGAAGATATACCTGCAACAAAATTCCTCTCACAACTCCCTCTCAGGGTCTTCTAGCTCTGACACCAATTGATGTATAGTATTTGGAAGACTCCAAACTAACACAATCTCAATGAACTTTGCAAATCCCAAATCCTAGCACTTCAAACAAATGAATTTTCTCACAATCTTCCACTATGCTTTGATGAGAGCAGTAAATAAGGTAATTTTGACATAATTTGTAGAAGATAACTCAAAACCACGATATAAAATCTGATTTGGATACCCATTAAGCCATTATATAACATATTTTAAATACAGGTGGTGTTACTTTGTAACATATCCCTCAAAAACTTGTTGCTACGCTGTCCCAAAGGCCTAATTAGGCTTGCACGCATAGGGGTTTATTGAATCTGTATACTCCAAGCTTCTAGACTCCAAGAAAATACCTCAAATATATAAAATATTACTTGCACATTCTCACCAAACCATCACAAATCAATTCCCATAAGTATTTCATCAAACCCTAGCCTCTAGCCATCCTTTCATGCCTAAAACATGGTGCTTTCCACCTAGTGCATCAACCAAATCTCACCAAAACCTAACCCCTACTCCTACAACCACCATAAACATCAATACCTATCTAAATGAACCCATTCCACCAATTTTCAAGTATTTCTACTGGTGGAATGGGTCACAAAGTCATTTTCTTCCTCTCAAACCCTCAAAAATGGGGTTTTCTGGTTGATTTTAGTAAAAATGCTCTAAAATCCTCAAAACATGATGAAATTAGGTGAGAAAAAAATAAAATGAAATTTAATTTTACTCCTTTAACAATTAAAATTCATAAATGTGCATTACCAAGCTGTACCAGGCCGTACCAAACTATGTAACAATAGATTTCTATGAAAAATGCAAGAAAATCAAGGGTTTTAGTATTCAAATTTCAAATTTTACACCATTCCACATTTCTCAACATTCACAAATGTCTTATATAATATTTCCAAGCCTTCCCAACTAAAAAAAATTGACTCAGATTATTTCACCATTTGACCCTTCATATTCCCATTTAGTGCATTTTTTCACTTTTGCACAATGACAACATTTACAAAATTGGAAAATTTTAACAACCCACATATCTATCGATCACGAGGGGGCATCCATTGGTGTAAGGGCAATCTTGCATCACCCAAAAATAGTTAAATTTCAAGTTTCTCAGGTTTTTAGATGTTTTTACATTTTTGGATACCCTTTTTGTCATAATGAAATTCTCAATTTACGGTTTTTATTTTCTATTCCTGGGTGGAAAGATATTGCAGTTTTAGTTTCCTAGATTTGCACCTAAAATCTTGAGTTAGATTTGAGGCACTTAGAGCTCCCGGATCGGCCCCAAAACTTGTTGAAATTAGTAGCTAATTTCAAGCGTGTTATTGACTTGAGACCTTTCCAACGGTTCAAACGGTTGTAATCGAGTCTGGATCAAAAGTTATGGCCCTAGGAAGTTGGTGCACTTTCTAGAAGATACAATTGCAAATGCTCTTTTGAAATTTGAACTTCATGTTGTAAATTTTCAGCACCAAACCGCCTAAACTCAAATTTGAATGTTGTTTTGGCTCCAAACTAATAGGAGCTCTATTTATGGGCGGGTTTCTAATTTTTGGGTAACTTTTTGGGGACAAGCTCGCATATTGAAAGGGGTTATTCGTAGCTTCTGTAACTTGCATATGTTGTAGAACTTGGGGATTTGAGATCCTCTGCATGTAAGAAGCTCCATTTTACGAATAATAAAATTATTCTCTTGTTTGTGGGTTATTTTCTAAGTCTCGGGTTGCCCTCATCACTATCACACCTAGCAACCTAAAAATGACCCAAATACATTCAACATGGTCCAAATATGACCTTATTACAAAGAAAACTAACCATCAATCCAAAATTACAAAAGTGCCTCATGGAGGCATGAACTCAACTAGGTGCTCATGCACCAGGTATTCAAAACATAAACATCCCACCACACACAAGCATCCCTCAAAATCCCCAACACCCAAACATTCTAATTACATAAAATCCCCATAACACAAACATTGCACCAAAATTTCATGCCCAACCATATCCTTCACTCACATCTAATATCCAAAATGTTCAAACCAACATTCCTAATATTGAACACAACCAAGTGAATCAACAACCTCAAGTCAATCTTCAAGGTCAACACCAAATGAATCAAAATCAAGGAAATAAAACATCACAAAATTAGCTATCACAACACCATCAAATCGATCCCAAAAATCAAGTGATCCAACATCAAGTGAATCAACATCAACATCAAGGAAATCAATTTTCCCAAAATCCATTGACCCAAAATCAAATTAATCAACAATATCAAGGTAATCCCCAAAATCCATTGGTCCAAAAATCAAGGTCTATTACAAACATCACAACATCAAGTGGCATCATATTAAGGATCACAACCTATGTCCCAACATCAAGGTATCCCAAAAAAATTGTAAAATTAAATGGGTCCTCAAACTCATGTTCCTCTACCACCACACCAAGTCTTGCAAGGACTCATAGCACAACAACATCAAGCATCATTACATCAAGGACAATTTTCCTTGCAACAAAATTAACATGTTTCAAATATGAACCTACAAAATCAAGTGTCCCATAACCAAAATTTGATCTCACAACAATATCAAAATCAACACAATCCTCCATCACAATCCACTCATAACATGATTTCAAAAAATCAACACATCCCATCAAACCAATACATGCAACCAAATC
>VDFB02042063.1:0-15485 GCA_007258455.2 Sequoia sempervirens
GTTGATCTTGATATCCAACCTCTTGACATTGGAGATATTGTTCTTGATGTGGTTGTGGACACAACTCAATGCTTTGATGACATGGTTTAACCAATGGAAGAGTGTATTGATTTTGGGAAGAGTGTATTGATTTTGGGGTGGAGATGTCTCTTGGTGATATGAATCAATGAATTTTCTAAGTATAGCAATATGATCTTGCAAAATTTGATCTTGACACCCTTGATATAGTTGATTTAGTTTTTGTTCAAGCATATTTGGAATGTATACTTGTGGTGTTTGTATGGGATAATGTCAAAATTGATTTTGGAAAATGTTCTAATTTGGGATGATGTTTAGATTTGGCATTGTAGGTTGAAATTGAATATTGTTGTGGTTGGGAATCACATTGTCTTGATTTAGGTAACTTTGATTTTGCATGGTGTTACCTTGACTTGGATCAATACATGGAGTCGTTAACATATTGTTTGGACTTTGAACAACATTTGTATGATTCACAAACATATCTATCCTAAAGTTTACCAAGTGTGGATTTGAAATGTTCATGTTTGGTAAACTTGTACTTGGTATATTCACATTTGGCATGTATGGATTTGGTGGGATAATGTTGTTTTATTGAAGACTCATGCATTGATTGTTTGGTTGATAGATTTTTAGGTTTTGAATTTGATTTAAATCTACCATAAGGAAAGGTGTTCCAAAATTTAGATTGGGAATACTCACATTTTTTGTACCATTGAGGTTTGTAGGAGATAGTGATGCCATGTATGGATTATATAAATGTGAGTTTTGATAATCAATCGAAATTTTGAGGCTTTGATAGTTTGGTTGATTTAGATTACTCATGATGTATGAATCAAGTTTATATTCCATGTTCTTCTTGTGTTTTGACCTTGTTGAACTCTAAGGAATTTAGGACCAATGATGAGATGAAGGATGAAAGGGGTGAGTGATATGGGTGTTGAAATTTTAGGAACTTTTGATCAATGCTAGACTTTAGGATTTTATTTTGATTGTATTGGTTTGATTTGATTTGGATATTGGACTTGTAGATCCCAAGATGTTAGATGTTATCTTAGGATGAATTCGTTTAAGAGGGTGATAATTTAACTAAGTGTGTGAGGAAGGATTCATCCACACACACCTAACTAAATAGATGATTTTGATTTGGTTTAAGGATGTACCCAAGTCTGGATAATAATGTTTCCAAAGCTCTAAAGTTGTTTGTGGGATGGGATGATAAAGTTTTAGGATGAATGAAGTGTTTGATTTTGATCCTAAATGAACCTAAAAATGACCTTGTTTATAAGACCAAGATAGTGAAGAACATGCTTAACCCTATGAGTAGTTCAAACCAAAATACCAATGTTTTTCTTGGAAGATCATAAGACAAAATATAACAAGCACATGTGTGGGGTTCAATTGATTTAATCTTGGTTAATGAATTTCTTTTACCATATCGACACTTTCTTGCTTAGATTTTCAAACTAAATGTCTATGTCTCAACTCCTTTTCATCCCACAAGGTCCATTATGTGGAAATCAAAAGAATCAAGGCAATAGTTCCCTAATGTTGACTTTAGAGAGAGAAAATTGAGAAATAGGCCCAAATATTTAGAAGCCTCTAAGGATAAATCCCTAGGGACAAGCAGTAATACTTGAACCTTTCAAAGGTATTTGCTTCTACTAAAGGGTTTGAATTTTGATGACCTTGTTAACTGTTTGTTTTCAAGATTTTGGATCCAAGCAATGTGTTTAACTGACTCAAAGATTGCATAATCCTAGGATGGAAAAGAAAATATTTGTTGAATTCCCACTTGGATAAATCCAGGTGTGCTTATTCAGAGTGGATGATTAGAAGCTTGACCACACTAGCTCCCCTCCATGACACTCACTTCTATGGATCAACCAAGCTTCAATTTTCATGAATCTCCCATGATGAACTTTTCATCTCTACAAAGAACCACAAATATGTGGGACGGCTCTGGAGGTCCGACCTCCTGACGCCAACAAATATTGGGATTTTTGGCCACTACACAAGGGTTCATAATAAGGGAATCTAGTTAAAAGCACACAATAATAAACTTCCTCAAGAGGTCTCCCAACCCTTAGAACAAGGGCTTTACACATCATAAAGATACTAGGGGAGAGCTGTCATGCATCACTTTGTTGATTGCAAACTTTCCTTGCAACCACAAATTTGTATAGCAGTTCGGAAGAGCCTGACTTATGCTTGTTATCGCTTGGGTCATTCCCTTGGGGTGAGTACTTTTTCCCACCAAGGAAGGCCCTCTAAAGATGAACACAAGTGAGTAAGTACATCCATAGTTCAATCAATCCTTGTTTGTGTGAACAAGGAGAGAACACGCGCGATAGCTTTTCTCACACTAGCAAGCTTTGTTCAATTTTAAAACCCAAATTTGAAATGTGGAGGAAATCTTCTAGACAACCTAATATCACCAAAATTCTTTTGATTCTCAAGATCGTTGTGAAGCGTGAGAGAAGTGCATATGCATTTTGATGGTATTAGTTTGTAAAAAAGATTACAAAATAAAATAAGCACATATTCATTTTAGACCTCAAAAGCAATAGAGTTTTTTTTAAAGCACCAAACTTGAGTGTGAAGTTGATTGTTCAATTTTAGTCCCAAATCAAAATTCTAGTAAGTGTCTAAGGTTCAATTTTAACCAACTTGACAAATCTTGAGTTGTAGGTTAATTTTATGCCCAAGATAATTCTGGTTGGTCCTAAAGCATGAAAGCAAAATATATGATAGGTTATTTTCCCATGAGTGTTTAAAAACACTATTGCAATGAGTATCAAATGCTTTTTCTTTCATGTCCATGCTCCATGATCCTTTAAAACCTGCAATCCAAGCTCCAAATGTTAGATGAAATCAAGAAACAAAAAGATATGAGGTTTAGATAAATGATTAAGCATAGAAATCCTAAAACTTAAACCAAGTTTCATTGTGATTTGACATTAGGTGAAAATTTGAAAATTTTAACTCTATAAAAGTTAAGATACACCTACACCATTGCATAGCTTATAAAATTCTATCCCATTTCAAAAAAAAAATCTTTGAAAAAGACCTCCGTATGACCAAGATATGATTATTTTAAGATTGACTATAAAAGCAAAAATGTTCAATAGCGTCGCCATTTGAATACAGAGGCAGCATCACTATATAGCTATGCTAGAATGATTGTGTCGTTGTTTTATGATTTCAGCATCACTCTGTGGAAAACAAGGACCACGTTTGCATCACTGTTTGTCTTTTTAGCGTCGCTGCAACCTAGAAAGATAGAAAACAAAAAAAACTATGGAAATAGATTAAAAAAATGTGTTAATTTTGAAATTTATGCCCTCCTAGCACCAAATGTAGAATGATTTTCCTAGACCTTCTCAAACATGGACAAACAATCAAACATTAGTCCTTAAACAAGTGTAAACAAACATTCCCTATGAAATTCATTTGAGCACAAAAACATGAAAACAAAGTAAAATACCAAATAAATTACTAATGAAATACTATTCTAATGTTCAAACCAGCATCCCATAGGGGGATTGATGTTTCTTTGATGTGGAAAGGAGCCTATTCCCAATCCCTTGATAAGCTTGATGATGATTGATTGATTCTTTGTGCGAAATGCCAATAACCTTGCTATGGATGATGAATTCTATGCTAACTTGGATGAAAATGTGGATGAGATCATGGATGCTTGGAGTTCAAATGACTATAATGTATTTGCATGAAGTTCTCTCAACTTGTGGATCCCAAATCAATAGAGAAGACCTCTATTTATAATGAAGAAGGTTTGAAGAATGAAGAATAGGATGAATGTGGGATTAAAGAAGGGACCAATGGCATTGTGCCACTTGTCAACATGCTAATGAAGGATCTCCATGTACGCATACATCAATATATGTCGATATAAGTATAAAATATAGGTACAAAATAGCCATATAGGCTTACGAGAATGCCATATAGGCATACACTGTCAAATATATCCAATACAAAATATATACAAAACTGCTATGTAGGCATACAACAAAGGGCTTAGGAATCAAAAGTCATTGCTCTCAAGGCTCTTGAAATAATCTCTTGCCCTTTGCTTGTTGATTGGATGGTGATAGGTCTGTCACTCATTTGTGTTGTAATTGAGGAGTGCTCCTGCTACTCCTAGTACAGTTAATTTTTTGGTGAAGTTTTAACTGTTACAATAAGAAGTAAAGACATTAATATATAGAAATTACATTATAAAAAATGATATATTTAAAAAAATAATCACTTACGGCCATATCATGATCACTCTCCACGAGGGAAATATTCGCACACCGATGTTGAGGTGTGCTTAAGCCTTGTATAAACCATCCAAATAGAAATTAGACTACAAATCAATAATTTGGTTTGATTTTTCACAAGAACTAACATCTATTACAACAAATGTAAATTGAAATTTAGTAATTTTCCTCATACCTCCCTTATCAGAGCCATCGAGGATTGTATAGCGGATGAAACACCGATATCCATTGCCCTCATAACATTTGTAGGTGTTTCCACAACCAACATCTGAAAATAAAACAACAATTATTCAATCAAAAAAAAGTTACAATAGCGATCCACGTCATGACTTATAATGTATGAGATTTAATGAACAAAATTTTGAGTACTTATTAAACTATATATTTCTTATTATCATGCTTACTATTTTCCCTATCCATATCTTGTTCGAAAGGACTTGTTTTTAGGCTTTTACCCATAGTAGCAAGCCGCTGAATCGTTTGATTAAATTCTTTCACAGACATGTATGATAAATGTGGTGGCATAGAGAAAGTAGTGAACTATTTGAAAAAATGCCTCAAAATAAATGGGGTCTCATGGCGATGGAATGCCATTACAAACAAATGCACGTCATGGCATTCCATCACCATAAGAACACATTTCTTTCAAGAATTTTTTCAAAAAGTTCATTGCTTTCTCTATGGTATTATTGCTTACTATTATGCTTTGATAGATATTTTTCCAAGCATCCATAGTTTGTTGGTAAGCACCTATTTTAGGCTTTTAGCCATAGCAGCAAGGAAGTGAGTATTTTGATAAAATGCTTTGGTGCACATGTATGAAAAATGTGGTATCATAGAAAAGGTTGTGCACATTTTGAGGAAATGCGTCGAAGAAATGTGGTCTCATGGTGATGGAATGGAATTCCATCACCATGAGATCACATTTCTTTGAGGCATTTTTTCAAACTACTAACTGCCTTGTCTATGCTATTGCTTACTATTATGGTTTCATATATTTTTTCCAAGCATCCATAGTTTGTCGTGTAGGTGCACCTTTACAAGCACTTGCCTCCATGTGAAGAAATTGCATCACTGCTTATGTTGACTTTCTAAACAACTATATTATAGTTGAAAATTTGTCATCTATCAACATCTAGTTATTAGTTATGGAATGTGAAGTAATGCTTTGAGTTTGAATGATGTGAAATGCAACGTAACCAATGATATGAATATAAACTACACAAATCTATTAAGTACAATTCATTAGTTAAACTCTTTATTTTATTACCTGCATGTAGGTTTGAGTAAATCTACTAGCACTGGGAGGTGTTCCCTCGAAACCTCCAATATTACCTTGTTCAACATCCAAAATCACATATTAAAATACAATTTGTAAAACAATACTATTAACATGTAATAAATTTATAGTTGTTTATTAGTTACATACCCCGTCGATAGGTGTACTGCAGAAATAAGTAGGTGGAGGGCGGGTGTATCTAGTCTCAACACTGTGACCTTGCAATTTTATTAAAATAATAAAACTAAATTAGTTAATCTTGCATTTCAAAATCAAAATTTAATAAATTAAATTCAATGAACATGCTAACTTTTACTTGAGTATCAATGCCATACACATCATGCAAAATGTCAGCCGCCCTCTCCATCTTTGTAGCTGCATACGGATCCTGCATAGCAACCTCCTAAGTGTTGGTGGGGTCATATGAACAAGTCGCCCCGCAAGATTGACACACATGGGTTCGAAGGCCACCACTTGAAGAATACCCTAGATGGCACTGTAGAATAGGGCTAGTATAATGGATGACACTCTAGGTCAAAGTGTTGATTGCTTGCAATGTCTCTACGTCAACACTCTCCTTTGCGACGACATGCATGATAATGTGCTCATGAGGTGGCCTAGCAAGAGCTCATCTCCCTTGCTGCGTAGGATCCAGCTGTGCACTGGGCCTAGCCTGAGCCAACCGCCTACCTCTCCCCTGGAAGTCCCTCATATCAAAATAATTTAGGATTTTGTTCAATATGAACTCACTGTATAGTTTCCTAAGAAAATACTAGGGGACTTCACAATTGTTGCACGCTCAGTCATCAAAGACCATGTACCACCTATCATAAAAACGGTTCCTAATCTCTTGGTGGTGGCACCAATGAATAGGAAACCTCTTTGCATAGAGGCTAAGATTTTGATTTGTGCGTGGGTCAGTGAATGATGAGCACAAATCACCTTTTGTAATTTGTAAATCCTTTACTTGTTTATATGATATTTTATCCGCATAATATGCCCTAGCCGCCTGCCTCCTATCTTGCCATCCAGTTTTTTGTTTGCTAATTGAATCTACATTTTTTAACATATCTTTCAATGAATTTGCGAGGGTCATTCTTTTTGTGGTTGAACCATTTGGATCACTCAACCTTCTAATAAAATGCTCAATTTGTTTTTTGTTGTTCTCAATCTCACTCATTAAATTTTGTTGAGTGCCAGGAGGGTGTTGAGTGATTGGTGGAGGAGGTTGTTGTTGAGGTTTATTTTCTTGTTGAGGATTTTTTTCTTTAGGATTTGGTTGCTCTTTTTGTTGAGGATTTTGTGGGTTTGCGGGTTCATTTGCATCTCCTACAAATTTAAATAAATATATATCAAATATAACCTAAAACTAACAAAATCAACCTAAAACTAAGAAATTCAAAACAAACAACAAACAATACTTACCTCTCCCACCTCTTCGTCATTGTGGCGCCATCCTTGCAAAGAAATAACAACTCTTATTGAAGATTTGTGCCCAATACCTCTTAGAATATGAGTGCAAAAGTTGGGGGTTTTGGTTGCGGGAAGAAGAAAATAGTCGAAGTGAAAATGAAGACTTTCACCTCTTTTTTTTTGTTTTCAATGTGCAATAACGCGAGCATGTTATAACGCGCTTGTGTTATGAGTTTTCAAACATTTTTTAGAAAATGGCCACGAAATTGCTACCCAACTTCATGCACCTGCCCTATCCTCAAATTAGTATTTCTCAAAGATTTTTTGAAATGCTTAAATCTTTTTATGTCAAGATAAATCACACATGCACTACTTCTTGTTGTAGACTACATATTGAATTCGCTAACCATTATGATGTTTATCGTTCTATATGTTTAGATTTGCATACTAATGATGTTTTGCAGGATTGTGGCATAGAAGCCCCACCAAAATCTTCAAGAGTTCTTATCAAAAAATTTATGTCAAATAGAGGATGGCCAAATATTCTATAGGACAACATGCTTGGATGGTTCATGCAAACGTTGCAGTGGCTTGCAACAAATGCCAGTATGTCAACATATGGAAAGCACAGATGAGGTGGGGCATAAACTAGTAGACTTTGGGAAGTATAAAATAGTGGCATATGCTACAAAAGATGGGTCTCAAGCAAAAAGGTGTGATTTGGTTATTGAGAAGATTCTAGTGTATCAATTTATGTCCATGTTTCATGAGAATCTAGTGTATGGGTATGCAAGGCATACCCATAGAGCCTGATGGCTGGACACACAATTCAAGCTATGCAAGGACACCTTTCCAATTGGCAGCATAGTATCAGTGGTTGATTTTGCAGAGAACTACACTCTATAGCCATAGTGTGAGGTGCGAGTCGCGATATTACAACTCCACAGGTTTCGATATTTGTGCCACGAGAACATTCATTCATGCAGGCTGATAGTACAGAGGGACCAAAGAATTATTGAAATTATCAATTTTATATTAGTGATGATTGCACAAATTCTCCAAAGTTCGTGCAAGGTTGCTGCTAGATGTTCTATAGTGATTTGGCTCAGAGGGGCATAACATATGGTCGGCATATAATATGGTTGGATAACTGTGTAACATAGTTCAAGAATGTGCACATGTTCTACTGGTTGTGCAGGATGCATCTCACTACAGGTGTTCAACATATGTGGAACTTTTGTGAGGCCGAGCATGGAAAGGGGGAGCATGATGGTGCAAGAGCATGCGTGAAAAGAGCATTAGCATGAGAAGAGTTAAAGTATACAGATAGTGCAAAGTTGACAGATGCTAGTTCAATTGTCGAGTGGTGTAATGCTTCGATGGGTCTAGGTAATGAAGGTACATCTTCAGTTCGTAGATTTTTTTGGTTGATAGATGATACTAACATTGTACCATATGAGGATTGTTGTACACTAACAGGATCGAGTGAGCTACACTCTTTCCTTAGCTCAAATGCAAGTTCATGGATTATCGATACACGTAAGATGGCATGCTTTTGTTCATCATGTACAATGTAAGCCTGGAATGATTGTGAGTCAGGGGAGTGGGTTGACAAATGGTTGACAAGTTATCTTACCCCACTTCACACATATCGCCCTCCGACGACATTGGAACTAACACAGATGGAATCATGGAATTAGGCTGACCAAGTACTCGGATATGGTTCAGGCGGTGTATACACTTAGTTTTCCAAATTCCATATTATCTTACTTTATCTTGTATTACATTAATGTTGACTAATATTTCAAGTTTTATGCATATGCAATTCGGGGGGCATGTTTATGCGATTGAGAGATGAAGACAATGAAGAGGGTACAAACTATTACTTATGTCGTTGTGTTGAGGAAAAAAGAAATTGGAAGCCCCAATTATAGATGGAGAAAACATTGAATACCCTATAGGCTCAGTTGTTGTTACTAGAACGTGGCTGAAAAGGTACCCACATAAAAGTGTTAAACATTGGTTGTTTGAGGGACTTTGACACACATCATTAAGATTCTTCATTACTCAAACATTTGTGGCATCCAATGTTCGTTTGAGAAAATATGGGGGCAAACCTTTGAACAAGACCTTGTGGAAGGTCCGTGAGTCTGACCATGAGGCAATACTTGACACAATAAAGAGTATAGCAAATCCAGATGGTTCATTAGATTTATTTGTAAGTATATACACAATGGTTCTTATTAATTTATACTTGTATCCCGCGTTAATTTTGACTGATGTCAATGCTATGTATGCTATTTTACTGCGTGTCGTAAGTAACCAGTAGAAAAACATTAAATGGTGTCCACTTGCAGAAAATGCAGTTACGCAAACCCATCAAGAGAATCTCGGGCATACAAAAAGCAATGCAACATCCCTTTGATTATGAAGCCCGTCTCAATTGCCAGTGTTCGACCATTACAAAGGTGTGTGAAGCTTGGTGGGGAATTTCAAGTTATTCATTTTGAAGTTAACCTTATCATGAGCACCTATGATGTAGACATTATAAGACACCTCAATTTCTAAGATATTCTAGATTCATGAGGTGTTGTGTGTGCAATAGGTATCTTGGAACTACGTTGAAGATGTATGAGCAAGAGTGACTAAGTTGAGAGACTGCCATGCCTATCTGTAAGTGCCTTCCATCTATTTTCATTTCATTTCCATTTTGTACATGAGTTGTTTCTTTTTATTCTTTTACTTTGCCTGTCTGTAACTAAACTAGTAAAAATTGATTGGTCTTTCCTTGCAAAAAATGCCGATTTTGGAGCCATCGAAGAGAATCTTAGCCAAAAAAGCAATGCAACATCCTTATTTTGATGATCTTGACAAATCTCAATTTTGATTTCAAGCCATTATAAAAGAGTGTGCAAAGCTTTGTGGGAATCTCAAGTTTCTCATTTGAAGTTAACCTCTAAATGAGAACCTATGATGTAGACATTATAGAATCTCAAATGTATGAGTGACATTGTGAAATATGCCGTGAGCCAGTACCTAAGGCATTAATAATGAGATTTTCTTGTGACATTTCTTGAAATAATGAAATTTGGTGTGAGGGGCACCAAGGTTACATTGAGAACAAATTTGGTTCATGGAAATATTTTAAGTTGGTTTTTGTTATGAAGTTTTGTCAATTGAATAAGGTCATAACACATCCACAATTTATTTATAATGTAATAAGTCATGTTAGTTACAAAAAGAATAGTTAGGCATGATTGGAAAGATGTAGAATCATTTGTAAAGGCTATTTAAAGCCTCTTGAAGGCCATTTAAGTCAATATTTGAATTTGTAGCCTTTTAAAGCAAATCATTGAATATGGTTGTAAATGTACTATTAGTGAGATTGATATTGTTAACCTTCAGAGAGTAGCAATATTTATGTTGATGAAATTTCCTTTAGATGCAAGGATTCAAAGTACATCAACCATGTGGTACAAATGATTAAATCCCAGAGAGGATCTGTAGCAATGAAATCTCACATTCTCAACCTAAAAAAACATCACCAGCCCTATAAATGCCTTACCATTATTAAAAGAGTTAAGGAAACTTGAAAACAACACATTGTATACCTTTCCTCTAAGTCACAATTCACCACAGTACGAGGAAGGGCTCCATCACAAAAATTAAAGTAAACTCAGACCCTGCTAGTCTATACAGGCTGAATAAAGAAAAATGGATTTTCCTTTTACTAAAACAACCAAAGGTGTATCAAAATAGATTGAAATCTAGGTTAAGACCTACCACCACAATTTTTCATGAATTTCTTTTTGTAAGAGGCCTGTACTAGGCCGTACACAGAGAAAAGAAACTGAAAACTTAGAAAAATGTTGAAATTCCACAGTTTTAGGCATTGTGAAGAGCACCAATCTTCAAAAAAACTATTGATTGAACCACCATTCAGGCTTGAATGATGTTTTTAATACATTTCAAATGAGAATAATCTCCCTTCAATGCCCATAACTACCTTTGAACCACCAAACCCTTATTAAGCCTACAAATACTAGTATTTATTATTTAAGAATGGTTTTGCTTACTAAGCTTTATCATGCAAATTTAATATTCTAAAGGCCTAGGACCACTTAGACACCCTTATAACATAACTTTTAGACTCTTTCTCTGCACTCCCACCTACTTTTTACATAATTTTCCTTTATGGCAATATCAACAATTATTTAATTCAAGAGTGCTTTTGCACATTTGTCCACCCTAACCTACTAATTCCCAAAGTACATAAAAGATTGTTCTATTAGACCTTATTCAAGACAAAAAGACCTCAACATACTAAAATTTACCAACTGTCCTCCCAATTTACCATCAAAAAATCACAAATTGAGGGTGAGGTGTGGGTGCTCCTGCACCATTCAACTTTCAAAAACAAAGTCAATTAGGCTGGTAGACGTCTGGATCGGGCTAGCATTTGGTGGAAGAGGAAGAAAGATGACTGGAACTCTAGAGGCCCGCCATAATAGATTTTGGTATTTAACCATGAGAGTAGAAGAGAGATTTGATATCATGTATCAAAACATCAAGCATGCATTATTCCAACCAACGAAGAAGGAGATGATTACTTTACTTCATTTTCATTTGCATAAGCATATCAATGTATGGGAACCAAGAAGACCAAGGATGTCCAGTTTTATGTGGAGGTAATGGATGTGGTCCAAAATTTAGGAGGGTCAAGAAGGTCAATGTATGATCTTGATGAAATTGAGGAAGAACAACAAGAGAGGGACAAGAAAAATAAAATCAATACAAAGTTTCAAGGTTTTGTCAAGCGAGTAAGAGAGCTATGGGAGCAGCCTCATCTAAAAGATTTTGAACTAGACTTTGATATGTACCATTTAGAGAGCTTGGTTTTCATGGAGTTCCTTTCAAAGCCTTTGCTTTTATTATTCTTATGGTAAATTGTTTGGTAGAGTTGGTGGAATTACCTTTCTTAGTAGTAATCGCTATTAGTGAGATTGAGATTATTAACCTTGAGAGAGTAGGACTTGGGCAAAAGGAATTTGATATGGCTATTGCTTTCAAAGACTTCAAGCGAGATGTACTCCACATTGACTCCATTCCTCAATCTTCACTTGATGGCATCAAGGAATGGCTGAACTACATGGTTATAAAGTATTATGAAAGCAAAATGAACTTGTACTAGCAGCCAATTTTGAAGACTATTACTGATGATTCAAAGCACATCAACCATGTGGTATAGATTATTAAATACCAAAGATGATTTGTAGCAATGAAAGAGTTTGAAAAGGAAGAAAGAGCTACATTGGTGACTTAGGAGAAACTTCAGCTTTCAAAAAACAAAGCCAATTAGGCTAGCAGATGTGTGGATCAGGCCAACATTTGGTGGAAGAGGAAGAAAGACTACTGTAACTCTGGAGGCCACCATACTAGATTTCGATATTCAACCATGAGAGTAGAAGAGAGAGTTGATATCATGTATCAAAACATTAAGCATGCATTCTTGCAGCCAACGGAGAAGGAGGTGATTACTTTGCTTCATTTTCATTTGCATAACCATATGAAGGCATGGGAACCAAGAAGACCAAGGATGTCGAGTTTTATGTGGAGGTAATGAATGTGGTCCAAACTTTAAGATGGGAAAGAAGGTCAATGTATGATTGTTAACCTTGAGAGAGTATTTATTTTGAGGAAATTTCCTTTAGATGCAAGGATTCAAAGCTGATGCAAAGTGAGCAAGGAAGTACACCAATCTCAGATGGCAGAGGTTCTTTTATGAGTGCTTCTCTCAAATACTCTTATCAACACACCATCAAATCACTGTCCTTCTATAAGGAAAAGTCAACTCACCAAGGGTCCTTGAATCTCAGACTTTTGAAGGACTTATAATCACTTGAAACATGCTCTAACAGACCATAATCAAAACACCATAGCTATGCTTAGCACTTAGGAAACCCCATGAGTTCATTTCTCAACTAGTAGGCCTCTTTACCCCCAATTGCTTGTAGCACTCCCCGGTAGGACAGTCCAATTAATTCTCACCCACAAACCTATATCTGATGTAAACTACTATTTTTAGGCAATTATATTATGCCTCTACAAGGCCACAAAATCTTACTTCTTGATAGTGGTTGGAAAAGCAACCATGGACCAAACTAACGTTGTCCTCAAAAGGCCTAATTGAGTGCACTTGATTGGTTTTTAGTTATCTAGGCTCACCCCTTCTCACCAAAGCCTTGTTTCAAACTCCTATAGACTAATTACAACCATTTCAATCATTCCTAAGTGCCATCTTGAAAAAAAATCTCTCAAAACAAGCAAAACTCTATTTTTTGCTTTACAAGCTAGGCTTGTCACATGAAGATGCCAGACCTAGATCAGTTTGTAACTTTCCCCACACATTTGGCCATTCTCCAAAACCTTGAAAAGATTAAAATATACATAAATACCTTCCATCCCACAAGAAATTAGCAACTATACACCGTGGGAGTGGAAGATAGAAGCATTTTTTGGCCAAACCCTAGTTTTGAGGGTTTCTTGACCTGTTGCTGCTAAAACAAAGATATCTCCACTTATACTTGATGAAAATTCACCAAAACACCTTCAAATGAAAGCTGACACTCTCCTATTTCCAACTAGAATAGGGTTGATTCCGTACAGATCATATAGAGGTCGTACCACACATTTTAGCAGTAAATTACACACAAAAATTTCCAGAAAACAACCACTTCTTTCAGTAGAACTTGAAAAAAAATGATTCAACAGCCATGCCTCAACCATGAGAGGCTTATTTAACTTCCAACCACCCTTCCCAATGTCCTCCAACTGGAATTTGAATTAGGTGGACGTTGGAAACTAACTTTTTTTCCAATTAGACCCCTAATTGCCTAGTTAAGGCAATTGACTACAACTTCACAAAAGTCCGATTGAAATGAGGCTTCAAAGGTGTATGCAAAAGCATAAAAGACACCACAAACACTACACATGTCAAGGAAACTCCCCTCAAGGACTTGGATACATCAAGGCACTTTAATTCTTTAGTTTTCCTAGATGAATCAAGCTTACATGGTGAGGAAGGAGACCTTGTTTTTACAACAAGACTTGACTCCAAAACTAAAACTTGTTACAAGACATGAAAGATGGTTCTTGGAACCTTATTACATCTCAAACTTCTTGACAACAAACAAAGAAAACAAGCAATACCTCCAAGAGGCATGAGGATCCTAAGGTGCTCCTGCACCAAAAGCACATCAACCACATGTGGTACAAATGATTAAATCCCAGAGATGATCTGTAGCAATGAAAGAGTCTGAAAAGGAAAATAGAGCAACACTAGTGACTCAAGAGAAACTTTAGCTTTCAAAAACAAATTCAGTTAGGCTGGCAGATGTGTGGATCGAGCCAACTTTTGGTGGAAGAGGAAGAAAAATGACTGGAACTCTGGAGGCCCACCATACTAGATTTCGGTATTCAACCATGAGAGTAGATGAGAGAGCTGATATCATGTATCAAAACATTAAGCATGCATTCTTCCAGCCAATGGAGAAGGAGATGATTACTTTGCTTTATTTTCATTTGCATAACCATATCAAGGCATGGGAACCAAGAAGACCAAGGATGTTGAGTTTTATGTGGAGGTAATGGATGTGGTCCAAACTTTAGGAGCGACAAGAAGGTCAATGTGTGATTGGTGCAGGAGCACCATTCAGTAGGTTTTGTTCATCAAGGAAAATAAAGAGTAGAATTTCATTAATTTACTAAAACCGGCCCGAACTTGTACATTTGAAGGTTTTGAGTCAATAAAAATGGTTTTTTGACCCATTCCTATTTCTGTAGCCTCTGTAACTTGAGGAATGGGTCTGCACTAACATTATTAAGGTTTGGGAATGATGTGTTAGTGTTGGGGAGGTCTGAAAGTGAGATGGGTGTGAAACCCATATGTGTAAAAGTGTGTTTTCTTTAAGAAAAATGGTGGTTTTGAAGAGTTAAATTGTGTTTTTGTGTAGGTCAGAATTATTTTATGATTGTTTGAGATTGTGTAGGGTATCACAAACTTGTTTGAGTAATTTTTAGGTTGTGGTTAGCTTTCGAAGTATCATTTTCAATAAACCCTTAGGGTTTAGGCTACAATAGAGGGTTTTGTGGCTTACCCATTGTACGGTGGTATAACTGAGATCTAAATGTGGATTTTGAATTTTTGACACCTTAGAATTGCTGCCCCAATAGTTGGTAAGGTTTGGATAAGTTTAGAGTATAGACCCTTTGTTCAACTGGATCGATCCCTTAAGGGTCCAAAGGGCAAAATGGCTGCAAACTTCAGCATGAGGTTACTCAGACACCGTGATGCTTAGAACCTTCTCGTCTAATCCGATGGGATCATGTTGGGCCCCTCTACAATAACCTCTCTTGGTTTTTGTTATCTCAGAGTGGTTTTCTCGTGGTGTCCGATTTTCAATTGATGAAAAAAGTGTCAAATGGAAGCAGTG
>VDFB02042064.1:0-47547 GCA_007258455.2 Sequoia sempervirens
AATAATTTTCCATTCACATTGCAAGATTTAACACAATAAATTAAAGATTTCACACAATTTGAATTAAGATTTTTCCAAGCAAATACACTTTCATAGAAAAACCATTGAATTTCCATGCTTGTTTTCAAGATTTTCGTTGATAGTTTTCATTTTGTTTTTGTTTTCACTAAAGTTTGAAAGTTCTTTTGTTCAAGTTCAAATGAAGATCTTCTCATGGGTTTTCAATCAAAATTTGAATTCCATTAATAGATTGAACCGTTTCAAACAAAAAGAAAAAGAATTTTAAAATGAGATGGCATAATAAGGAAAGCATGAAACCTTTTGTTTTTCTCCAAGCTATTTGAATCCTTCAATGGAGGTTGCTCTTCTTCAAATTTTGCTTCAACAAATCTTTCCAATCCTTCTTCAAAAAATTTCTCCAAGAATTCCAAGTTTCTTGTTGCTCTCCAAAATTACCAAATTCTAGAAAAGATAATTCCAAAAAAAGAAAAAAAATGCATTTTCCTTATGCCCTTTCCTTCTCCAAATTGTCAAACCCCTAATTTTGAGTTCACCCACCAAAAGTTATTGCAAATTTAGATATTTTCATTTTTTTGAGAATTAATAAAACAATTCTATTTCCCATTTCAAATGCATAGTATTTATTTAAAACAAAATTCTATTTTCACCACAATGATAATTAAATTCCCTTTCTTTCACAAAATTGAATTTAACAATTACATTTAAAAAAAATCATTTTTTAAATTTTATTTCAAGAGGAATGCAAGGAAACTCCTATTTTTTTGATTTGTCACAATATTTAATAATGCTAACACAATTGAACTAATTTAATTAATCAACAATAAATCTAATTCCTGATTAGATTATTTTATTGATTGAATTAAATTAACTAATTAATTAATAAGCACTCTTTTATGAATTTTGGCAATAAATTTAAATAAAGCAAACACCATTTCACTAGGAAATTTAATCCTGCTTAAGCAAGGAGCCCGAGGATGACAAGGAGGAAAATAGCAGCATCAGCGGCAACTGTGACACACTGCAAGCTGGGGTGATGTCGACTGAGAAAGAAACCTAGCTACTATCTCCCAATGTCGTTTTTCTCCGTTGTAGACAAAGGACATGCTCAGACATGGAATTGGTTGGAGTCAATGTCTATAAAATCCACGCACACAACCACAGTGCTTCAGACAATACATATATATAAATATTAAAGGCTGCGGTGAAGGAAATCCAAGGAATCGCGGGCATGCATGCGGAGTGATATGATCCGATCCCCTTCGCAATACAATATATTGTGGCCTCTAGTCATGATAGGTATAATCAAAGCGCCAATCAATAATGAATTCATAAAGTAAATTTAATCATAACATAGAATAATAATATCCTCCAGTTAAAACATCACATCAAAACATAATGTTTACATTGCTTAACAATTAGCGGTCAAAAGTAACCAAGTTATAACCAACGTGCTAACAAAGCAAAACATACATAACGAACACTGTTCGATCAAAAGAACAAAATGGAGGGGTGTTACAGTTTGGAAGATATTAAACTTTCATCCTAAGGAATTTCTTTATTGAAGTTTAAAATTAAAAATTGAGGCCCTTCAGAGCCTCATAACAAGGTGAAAAATCTCTAATATTTGAGATCTGGCAAAAAGAAAAAAAGCTATAGATCTCTTCACAAGCTTTCCAACGATATATTACAATTGAAAATCTGACGGTCAGATCAAAAGTTATGGCCTCGAGAAGCTGCCTCACTAAAAAGTGAATTTCATTAAAATATCTTCCTAGGCAAGAAATCAAACGGCAGGACTTTTGAAGCCAAAACAAAAGGGAAAGTGCACTTTCTAGAACATTCTAGGGTGGTTATTGGGTAAAATAAATGGGTTAAGTGGGGGTTGTAGAAGGTGGCTCCATTAGTATAGATTGCGGCTCTAAATAATAGATTTTCTTTGAGAGTTGATTTTGCTGTAATGAACCAAGCCCCTGAGGTTGTAGCATTGCAATTTCTAAATCTGTAATTTCATTTTCTTAAAATAAATGAAATTGAGCTATTTTATATTTCATATCTTTTGTGTGGTTTTTGGGTGGTATATCCCTCATCAAGTGGTATCAGAGTAGGTTTTCTTGAGTGTAAATATATTGCTGAACATGAGATAGTTTACACTAGGACTTTTGGTTGTGGATTTTTGAGAAAGTGATCAAAATGCCTCTACAAAGAAACCGTGGTGGTGGAAGAAATGTTATTGTACCAGAAGAGGGTTTTAGAGCCCTACAAAGATAAGTTCAAGCAGTACAAGAGGAGTTGCATCACGGGTTAGAGCCAAGAAGAGGAGATGAAAGTGAAGATGAAGCTAAAAATGAGGAACTGTTCGAAGAAGAACAAGATGCAGTAGATCCAAAGCAAGTCAGATTATTTAAAGCCCTCTAAGATTGGGAAAAGGCCAAAGATCGATGTTTCTACATTTTTTGGAAATCTTAACCCAGAAGAGTTGATTTATTGGATCAACGATATGGAGGAGTACTTTGATTATGAGGAGGTGGAAGATCTTGAGAGGGTCAAATTTGCAAAGACCAAGCTAAAGGGTCATGCAAATATTTTTTGGAAAGAGGTACAATTAGAAAGAAATTGAAGAGGAAAAGAGAAAATAACTAGATTGGACTGGATGGTGGAAAAATTAAAAAGATAGTTTGAATTCCTTTGGACTATGAGCTAGATTTGTTGAAGAGGATGCAAGGGTTGAAACAAGCAGGAAAATTTCTCAAGGAGTATACAAAAGAATTCTATTGTGTCTTGATTAGAATAGACCATTCTGAGGCCAACAAGGAAAAAGTTGCTCATAACATAAATGGGTTGAAGTCGACTATTCAAGAAGAGTTGGGTCTGGTTAGAATGTCTACCATTGAAGATGCATATCAATTTGTTTTGAAGGTAGAAGAAAAGTTAAATAGAAGGTTTGAAAGTAAGCAAAGAGGTGGGGGTAGTGGTGGAAAGACTAGTGGACAGTCATATGGAGGTCAAAATGAAGATCAAAAGAAGGGTGAAGGATCCAGTAGCAGCCATAACCAGAAATGAGATAACACCTACCATCCTCGTGATCAAAATAATGGAGACCAAAGAGGAAGAGGAAGATCTGGAAGAGGGTCGAGAAGAGGAGGTTTTCGTGGAACCTGTTTCTAGTGCAGAGAAGGACATATAGCCTACGAGTGTCCTCAACATCAAGGAAGGAAAAATAAATGGCTTGAGGGTAATGCATGAGTTGCACATGTAGATGAAGATGTTGAGTCTTCACATTTTGAGCATGCAGAAAGAGGAGAGGTCCTTGTTACTAGATGAGCCTTGTTGAATAAGGAGAGAGAACCAACTCAAAGGAAGAATTTGTTTCGCACCATATGTAAGTGTGAAGGTAAAGTTTGCAATGCTATTATTGATGAAGGTAGTACTAATAAACTTCTTTCAGAAGAGATGGTTAGTAAGTTGCAATTGGAGAGAAGAAGACATCTGAATGCATACCAGATTGGTTGGTTGCAGAAGGACCATAAAGCTTTGGTAAATGAACAATGTATGGTAAAGTTCAAGATTGGAAATTACCATGATGAGGTATTGTGTGATATTATGCCTATGGATGTTTGTCATATGTTGTTAGGCAAACCATGGTAGTTTGATTGGTGAGCGGTGCATGGTGGACATGCTAACACCTATTCCTTGACAAAGGATGGCGTTCGTCATAAGTTGAAACCCTTGAGGGAGGCATGCAGTAATGCAAGAATTTGTTTGGTTGATGGAAGAAAATTCCTAGAAGATATGAGGCATGAACATCTATGTTTTGCATTAATCCCTAGAGTTGATAAAGAAGATACTAGTGAGGTACCTGTAGAGGTTTCAGATTTGTTGAATGAGTTTCAAGCTATTATTTTAGATAACGTACTTGAAGGTTTTCCTCCAGTAAGAAAGATTAGTCATTAGATGGACCTGATTCTTGGAGCCAGTTTTCCAAATAAGACAACTCATTGTATGACTCCAGTAGAGAGTGAAGAGTTGAATAAACAAGTGCAAGAGTTGTTGCAGAAGGGATTGATTAGAGAGAGTTTGAGTCCATGTGCAGCTCCTGTAGTACTAGCACTAAAGAAGGATGGGGAATGCCGGATGTGTACAGATTCTAGAGCCATCAACAAGATCACCATCAAGTATAGATTTCCCTTGCCATGGATAGATGACATCATGGATTATTTGAGTGGAGTTGAGTACTTCACAAAGATAGATCTAAAATGTGGTTATCACTAGATTCGTATTAGAGAAGGAGATGAATGGAAGACAACCTTCAAGACCATTGTATGAGTGGTTAGTCATGCCCTTTGGGCTAACTAATGCATTGAGCACCTTGATGTGGCTCATGAATGAGGTATTGAAAGAGATTTTGGGTAAATTTTTCATTGTTTATTTGGATGACATTTTAATTTTTAGAAAGACATTGGAGGAGCATTTGATGCATATCAGAAATGTTTTTGAGAAGCTAAGAGAGGAGAAGTTGTTGATCAATTTGAAGAAGTTCAGTTTTGTGAAAAGAGAGTTGGTATACTTGGGATTTGTTGTCTCAGCAAAAGGTCTTAAGATGGACCCAAAGAAGGTAAAAGCTATCATTGAATGGCCTACACCAAGGAGTTCTACTGAGGTGAGATCTTTTCATGGTTTGGATAGTTTTTATAGAAAATTTATCAAAGGTTTTAGTAGTATTTGTGGACCTCTAACGAAAAAAATGAGAGGGGATAGAAAAGAGTTTAAGTGGACTACATGAACAGGAAAAAGTTTTGATATGTTGAAGAAGAAAGTTATGAGGAAACTTGTTTTGGCACTTCCAGATTTCAACAAGGTATTTTAGGTAGATTGTGATGCTAGTGGTAGTGCCATTAGAGTTGTTTTGAGTCAAGAAGGTAAGCTTGTTGCCTACTTTAGTGAGAAGTTGAATGATGCTAAGAAGAAATATTATGTCTATGATCAAGAGTTTTATGCTATAGTTTGGGCTTTGAAGAAATGGAGACACTATTTGTTTCCAAAAGAATTTGTTTTATATATTGATCACCAAGATTTGAAATATCTCAATAATCAAGGAAAGTTAAATCAAAGACACTTAAAATGGGTTGATTTTTTGTAGAGTTATACTTTTGTTTTGAAGCATAGGAGTGGAAGGTCGAACAAAGTTGCAGATGCCTTGAGTAGAAGGAATTTTTTTTTGATAGAGATGAATATAGAGGTTGTTGGGTTCAATGAACTCAAGAGTTTGTATTTTGAAGATCCAAAATTTGTAGAAGCTTGGAAGGCTTGTTTGGAACTTGTTACATTGGATAGCACAAGATGGTTGGATTTCCTAATCCAAGATGGGATGTTGTTTAAAGGAAGTCGATTGTGCATTACACAAAGTTCTATGAGAGAGAATCTAATTAAGGAGAAGCATAGTGGAGGATTGGCTGGAAATTTCAGTCGAGATAATACCATTTCTCTTGTTAGTGAGAATTATTACTAGCCGTGCAGTTACAACAAGATGTGAAGAGGTTTGTACAAAGTTGCAAAGTATGTCAGATGGAAAAAGGAACAAATCAGAATACTGGATTGTATTAGCCATTACTTGTACCTAGGAGGCCATGGGAGGAAATTAGTATGGATTTTGTCCTTGGATTGCCAGGGACACAAAGAGGGAATGATTCCATATTTGTGGTGGTGGATAGATTTTCAAAGATGCCACATTTCATTTTGTGTCATAAGACCACTGATGTTGTTCATATTACGAAGTTATTTTTTCAGAGAGGTGGTGAGACTACATAGTATACCAAAGAGTATAGTTTTAGATAGAGATACCAATTTTTTTGGTTATTTCTGGAGGACGTTATGGAAGAAGTTGAAGACAGATTTGAAGCTCAGTTTTGCACACCATCCATAGACTGATGGACATGCGAAGGTGGTGAATAGGATTTTGGGTAACTTGCCAAGATGCTTAGTAGGAGATAAACCAAAGGGATGTGATTTTATTTTACCATAGGCAAAATTTTCTTATAACAATTCTGTCAACACGAGCACTTGTAAATCACCATTCCAGATTGTATATGGGAGTAGTCTGAGGAATGCTTCTAAACTAAGAAAGATGGATAAAGGAGAGAGAGTAGTGCTGAGGCTGAAGATTTTGCTGAGCACCTGAAGAATTTGCATGATGAGGTGAAGAAGCATATCAATAAGATGAACTCTCACTATAAGGCTAAGGCAATTAGAAAAGGAGGTATACAGAGTTTCAGGTAGGAGATGAAGTCATGGTTCATTTGTGAAAGAAGAAGTTTCTAGTTGGTACATACAATAAGTTAAAGATGTAGAAGTTTGGACCATGCAAGATCCTGAAGAAACATGATTGTGGAAATGCGTATGAAGTAGAGTTGCTGAGTGAGATTCATGTTTCACCCGTGTTTAAAATTGCCAATTTGACAGAATATCATGAAGGAGTTAAGGAGAATGAATTGAAAGAGGCATAGTGGAACATTCTGACACCTATGTTAGAAAAGGAAGAAATAGAAGAAATTTTGGATAGCTGTGTGGGTAGAAGCACAAGAAACATGCAATATGCAAAGTACTTGGTGAAATGGAGAGGAAGGCGTGTTGAAGATTCGTCATGGTTATAATAATTAAGAAATATTAAAAAAAAAGGAGGCCAACACATCCATCACAAAAAACAAAAAATTTGAAAAAATTTAGAAATCTTAAAAAATAGATTATTTCTTCAAAATTCTTTTCTAAAATAAAAAAAGATATAATATATTATATTAGATAACAATATAATAAATATTAAATATTATAATAATTAAGAAATGTTCAAAAAAAATTCTTCAAAAAAAATTCTTCAAAATTCTTTTGTAAAATTAAAAAAATTAAAATAATAAATGTAAAATCTAAAAACAAAGATATATTTTTAATAATATATTATATTAGACTATAATATAATACATATTATATATTATATATTATAATATAGATAATTACCTTGAAGGCGTTCCTTATATGAAGTGGGTGACCTACTTTTTAAAATAAATGGTTGAAAGTTATAGAGAAGGATTCAAGATGATTGAAATGATCTCAACCATCAATTTTTCTAAAATGTTAAAAAATATAATATATAATTAAAGAAAAACAACTACACTCTTATCCAATCTTAGCTTTAAAGTAGGGAAATGTAGGATAAGAATGCATTTTTTTCTTTTAAATATATATATAGATTTTGATATATTTGACTTTGCATGTAGATTATTCTATTTTAATTTTTTATTTATATTTAAGTTTGAAATTAAGTTTTATTATTTGTCTTTTTATAAAATTACAAATAGTAATTAAAAAATATTAGAATTAATTTAATTTATAATTAATTTTCTTAATAAAGTTTAATTATTGTATAATAATTCTATTTCGAATTTTTATTTTTATTTATACAATAAAATGAATTTCAAACTTAAAATCTAAATTAAAATTTATAAAGTGTGTACGAGAGAGAGAATATAACTTTTAATTAATCATTTCATGTCAACAATCCAAGGATAGCACATGTCCCTAGGGATTTATGCTTAGGGTAGCCTGTCATTTGATTAAGGATATGATAATTCACCTTTAGAACCTCTTTAGTGTACTCATTGCACAATTAAGAAGGAAAATAGATAGAGAAAGAGAGAAGGGAGAGGGAGATGGAGATAAGATATAGAGGCAAATAGAGGAAAAACAAAAACAAAAGAAGAGAGAAGCGAGATCAGGAAAGATCGGACGAACAATCAAAAGATCAGGATCGATCAAAAACCGTCCATCAGGATCGAAAGATCGTCAGATCAAAGATCGATCGTCCGAGATCAAAGAATCAAAGATCCGCGTCAAGAGATCGAAATCGACCAGAACAAAAAAAAGATCCAGCGCGATCGCTTCAGGTTTCAATCGCTTGCAGTCGATAAAGATTCGAGATCGAAATCATCGGAGATCATCTCGAAAGGATCGAAAGATAAAGGAAAAGGGGAATCATCGGGATCAAAGTCGTCAAGAGATCAGAGAGATCAGAAGCTCGTCGAGGTAAAGAAGACATCGTCCGAAATCCGGGTCGAAGGAAAGAGATCAAGATAAAGCTCGAGATCGAGATCCGTCCTTCATATCTTTCCACCATATCTCTTCCTCTCTCTTCCATATCCATCTCCATCTCTATCTCTATCTTCCTTTCCTCCCTATCTCTTCATATCCATCTCCCTATTTTTCCCTCCCTACATCTAACTCTTCCCCTCTCTATATCTCTCTCCCTCTCTATCTCTATCACTTATCTCTATCACCTCATTTATCTCTCACTCTTCACCTCTCTATCTCTATCTTCCCATCTCTCCCTCTCCCTCACTCTTTATATCTCATTATCTCTATCTCTCTCACTTATTCACTCATCTTTTCCTCCATCTATCATATATATCTCTGTATGTGTATCCTCTCCTGCCTCTGTATGTGTTGGCACCACCATGTCTTTGTCTCATATATAAACTCCTCAACCATTTGATATCACTCTTTTGTCTCATTTGTCATGCACTCTTTGATCCTCTCTTCCATCCCCCTCCATATTTATCTCTTTCTCTTCCATCCATCTTTCCATCTCCTTCCCCATCCCTATCTCTTTCCTCCCTCCCCATATCTACCTCTATCTCTATATATATCTCTTTACCTCTCAATCTCTATCTCTCCATATTTCTTCTTTCATCACTCCCTCTATCTCTATCTTATTATCTCTCCATATCTCTCTATCCCTATGTCTTTCCATCTCTACCTCTTATATATCCTCCCTATATCTTTGTCTTTCTATTTCCCCCTCTCTCATTCTCTCCCTCTCTTAGTATCTCCATCTCTATATATTTACGTCTTCCATCTCTATCTATACCTCTATCCTCTCTCTATTTATCTCCCTCTTCTTCATCTCCATCTCCATTTACATTTTCATTTCCATATCTATCTTTATCTCCTAACCCCTTTGTCTCTCTCTCTCTCTCTCTCTCTTATTCTTCCCCCTATATCTCTCCCTCTTTCCATCCCTATTTCTTCCCCTCTCTCCCTCTCTCCCTATTTGAAGCATAACATGAGCCTATTGGTAATGGAGCTTGATTATCTTCTTGATTTAGAGGTTTTGTTTCAGTTGTGTGTGGATCCTTGTAAGTGGATGCATAATTGATTTGAAGTTGTCACTTTTCCATTGAAATTTGAGACCTTTGTTGCAGAAACGACATCATTTTCTAAATGGACTACCAATTAAACTCATGTGTACTGCACAAATATATGCAAAAAATAGACCAAATTTTTCCCTAATTTACCTTCCACACATCTTCGGTGTACCCATTGCACACTAAGGTGCGATTGCTAGTATAATATATTATATACTAAAATATATAATGTAGATAATATAATATCTTATATATTAAAATATATAGTAATATTATTAATATTAATATTATATAATGTAGATATTAACAAAAAATCCAAAAATTAAAGAATCTTAAAAATAAATTCTTCTTCGAAAAAGATTAAATGGAGGATTGAATTTTTGAGCTCTGTTGGCTGAGCTAGGGTGTCCATGCCCTAGCTTGCTCTCTACGTTTACTTGCTGGTGTGACAAGGGGGGGATCTTTCTGTATTCAGGGTGTTTCTCTTGTTGTGTCTTCCTTCCTTCGCTACTGGCTTTCCTTGGTGTGCGGTGGTGGGTGTTTGGCTTGCGCCGATAGGTTTGGGTCTACATTCGTTCTGTGAGAGGTGGCGACTAGGTGTAAATCAGTGTGCTACTATGTGAAGTGGTTTTGTCCGCCTGCTAGGCCCACGTGGGGTTGAGTTCACTGGGTGTGGTGTGGGTGTTTGGTGTATGCCATGACCATTCTCCTTGGGTTGTGTATTGTATTGATTGGGTGTTGGGATCTTCTTTTTGAAGCTAAAACTTTTGAGTTTTGGTGGGCTGTGGGTGGAGCCAGAGGGGTATTGTGTTAACCCTCATGTGGGTGTTGTCCTCTTTTTTCTTGACCCGGTGGCTTGCATGCCCACTTAGGGTCTTGTTTTGGGTTCATGTCTCCAGGGGAATCATCTAGGGTTAGCCCCAAGATGGATTTCTGCTTAGCCTTTGGATTGAAACCTCTGACACAGGGTGTGAAGGTTATTGATAATAATTTGTTTGCGTCAGATCAAGAGATGAATGGTTCTGGGTCATCTGGAGGATCTAAGATTACAAAGATTAATGGATGCTTGGAAAGATGTAAAGAGAGACCGAAATTGGTTATCTTGATGGAGATGCTGGCGAATGATATTGAATATTATTTGAAACACTCCTTTTATTGCAAGTTTATGGGTTTAAGAGTCTCGTTGCAATTTTTGGAATCTTGGGCTCAGAGGACCTGGCTATCGGAAGGAGAGATGGAGATTAGGCTCTTGGAAAATAACTACTTTATGGTTTCCTTTGATTGCATGACTGATCAGAATAGGATTTTTGAGGGTGGTCCCTATTTCTATAACCAAGTGGGCTTGTTTATGAAGCCGTGGCATGCGAGCTTCAATCCGAATGAAGAGCTCCCGAATAGGGTTCCAGTTTGGGTGTAGCTGTCGTGGTTTCTAGTCAAATGTTGGTGAGAGGATGTTCGACATTTGGTGGCTTCCATGCTTGGTAAACCAGTTGGGTCTTCACAACAGACACAATTTAAAAAGGTAATGAGTTTTTCCCGTATCTGTGTAGAAATAGATTTAAGCATGCCATTGCCAGATTATGTGGAAGTGAGTGCAGGATCATATACATGGGTGCAACAGTTAGACTATGAAACTCTACCTTTTTGCTGCCGACTTTGTCATGAATATGGACACTTGTAGCACAGGTTCCCTAGGGCTAAGCCAGTGGTGACCCAATCTTCCCAACCTCCTCTCAATCCACCTAGGGTTGATAAGGGGAAGGGGCCTATTCCGGGTGATGGTACTGGAGAGGATGGATATATCCTTGTCAAAGATTGTAATAGGAATCAGGGACAAAAGAGGACTCTGGGGGAGAGGCAGGATGATGATACTTTTAACATGTTTGAGGTGCTGGATGATCTCAGCCAATAGGAAGTGAATCCAGGTTTGATGAACTTGGATCAGAGAACTTTGTGTTTAGGAAAGGATGGGCTTCCTTCGGAGGCTATGCAGGTTGTGTAGGAAACAGGTGTTGGGCAGGTGGACACATATCAACAGTTGATTGTTCAGGTTGGGTCGGATCCTGTTATTGGAGTTTTGACGAATGGGGGAGAGTGTTTTCCTTTTCCCATAAAGAATGGTGCGGAAGTTGGAAAGAGCTCTCTGTCCTCTTCTTGCATGGGTATTCAACAAAAGGAACCAAAGAAAGGGGTTGGTGAGAAGAATCCCAAGTTGGGTAGGAAAAAGGATATGGAAAAAATTAAATCAACTGAGGAAACTTTGGTGGAGTCAGGGGCAGTCAAGACCTTGGATTCACATTTCTTGAGTACCCAGAAATGATTGTTCTATCATGGAATGTTAGGGGCTTGAACAGTGGCGCTCGACAAAAAGTTGTTCATCATTTGATTAGGAATCAATCTCTGGATGTTCTTTTCCTTCAGGAAACTAAATTATCTGTGGAAAGTATGTTGAATATGGTACCTAAGTTGTGGAAGTATGGTGAGTTTCATTGCATTGGAGCTCACAATGCGTCCAGGGGGGTGGCTTGCTTATGGAACCCCTAGAGGTTTTCCCTCTCTGGTGGATGTCTTCTAGATCCTCTATTTCCTTGGTGGCCTCATGCTTTGTGACAGGATAATGTATTATCCTCTCTAATGTGTATGCACCTATTGATTATTAGGGTAAGTAGCTTCTTTGGTCCCATCTTTGATTTGTTCGCAGTCTGGCTCCTTACCACCCATGGATTTTGGTTGGAGATTTCAACGCTATCGTGGAGTTGTCTAAGAAAAGGGGTGGAATTGCTAGGTTGGAGCCTTCTGCACTACTTCTCAGGGATAATATTTCTGATCTAAATCTTATTGATGTTCAACCCAGTAATGGTCATTTTACTTGGAATAATAGGAGAATTGGTGAGGACTATGTTGCTGAGAGGTTGGATCGGTTCTTGGTCTCCTGTTATTGTGTTGGTGACTTGTGGTCTACTTCCTCTGAAATTTTGGATTGGAGGGGTTCTAACCACTAGCATATCAAGCTTAGTATCATCTCTACTTGTGTGCCTCAATCTCCTTCCTTCAAATTCTAGCTTATGTGGTTACGAGATTCTACTCTTCTTGATCAAGTGGCTGTGTGGTGGAGGATATGTAGACCTACCTTTGGTACTACAATGTATACCTTTTCCAAGCTTCTTTAGTTTGTCAAGTATCCGCTTAAAAGGTGGAATCGATGATGTTCTGGTAATATTTTTCATGATAAGGCCACTACTTAGGAAGAGTTAAATAATATTACGAGATTGATTCAGGAGAATGGCGTTTTGAGGATCTTTTGAAGGAAGAGGCTAGGACTCTGAAGGTGGTGGAGGAATGTGAATTACAAGAAGAGGTTTATTGGAAGAAAAAGGCACGGGTTGAATGGCTGTAGGAAGGGGACAAAATACTACCTTTTTCTTTAATTTTGTGAAGGCCAAGAGGCATGGTAATTCCATCTCTGTGTTGGTTAATGACAGGGGGATTGTGTTGTCTCGTTTCAAGAAATCGTGGCTGAGGCATCACAGTATTTTGTTGCTTTATTAAGAGAGGATTCTCAAGGGGGTTCGGTCGAGGAGGAACAGGTTCTTGAACTTGTATGCCTCAATTAGTTTCCAGGGAGGCGAATGAGTATTTGATGAGGGAGATTTCTCTTGAGGAGCTGGAGGAGATTGTGTTTCAAATTAAGAGAGGAAAAGCTCTTAGTCCTGATGGCTTCCCAATAGAGTTCTTTCAAGAATTTTGGGATATCATAAAGTTGGATCTTTTGGCGGTTGTTCAGGAGTCTCAAAGGAACAAGCAGATGCTATGTGCTCTTAATTCCACTTTCATTGTTCTCATTCCCAAGTGTGAAGGGGCATATAGGTTAACTTAGTTTAGGCCTATCTCCCTTTGCAATGTGGCATATAAAATTATTTCTAAGTTAATGGCTGAGAGATTGAAGAAGTGGCTTAAAGTGCTGATTTCGGAAGAGCATAGTGGATTTGTTGCTGGTCGAAAGATTTTG
Organism: Sequoia sempervirens; assembly: GCA_007258455.2. NCBI lineage: Eukaryota > Viridiplantae > Streptophyta > Pinopsida > Cupressales > Cupressaceae > Sequoia > Sequoia sempervirens. Next base: position 13,219 of record VDFB02042064.1, read on the forward strand.
GACGGGGTTGTTATTGCTATGGCCAATTCCCATGAGAAGGAAATGTTCATTAAGTTGGATATGGCTAAGGCCTATGATAGGGTTAGGTGGTCCTTCTTGCGGAAGATCCTTGTTGCTTTTGGATTTTGTGAAGAATGGATCCAATGGGTCATGAGCTGTGTTACGTCAGTATCCTTCTCAGTATTGATAAATGGTGATCATTCTGAACTTTTTGGGGCTTCTAGGGGTCTGCATCAAGGGGAACCTCTCTCCCCATACCTATTTCTTCTTCTTGCTGAAGGTCTTGGGCGTTTGTTGAAAATAAATGTGGGGTTAGGCATCATTCAGGGTTGGCATTGGGGTGGAGATTTGCTTCTGCAATCTCATTTGTAGTTTGTTGATGATACTACCTTGATGGGGATGGCCACTGTTAGGGAAGCTACTTTTTTGAGGCAGTTGCTGGATGTTTACCTTGTGGCATCAGGGCATTTGATTAATGAGGATAAATCTTCCATCTTCTTCTTCAATACACCCGCCCCCATTAAGAGAAGAATTGCTAATATTTTGAGGTTTTAGATAGGGGTTCTTCCCTTTACATATTTGGGCATTCCAATTTCTATTGGTCATCTCCCCAAGGGTTCTTGGCAGAATATTATTGATAAGTTCTGGGTGAAAGTCAATCATTAGACACATAGATGGTTGTCTTTTGCTGGGAGGGTTTAGCTTCTTAAGTCTGTTGTACAAGCACTCCCTACTTATAGATGTATGCTTCAGGTGGCTCCGGTGGGGTTTCTTAAGGAGTTGGATTCTCTTGAAAGACAATTTTTATGGGCTGGATGTTTGTCGTCCTCTAAGTGAAGCCTAGTCAAGTGGGAAGATGTGTGTAGTCCAAAGCAATATGGTGGTTTGGGTCTTTGACAGTCAACATTGTTCGGAGTAGTTGTGGCTGCTAAGCTTTTTTGGAGATGGTGTGTGGAGTAGGATCAATTGTGGGCCAGTATATTATCTCATAAGTACTTCCCTAGCGTCCCTCGGCATGATCTCCTTAGATACCCTCTTAAGGGGAAGGGTTCGGTAATTTGGAGTACTCTTCAGAAGGGTGCAAAGCTCATCAAGGATGGTTTATTTTGGATCTGCAGACGGGGTTCAGAAGCTCTTTTTTGGTCAAATTCTTGGGATGGATTCCCTTCGCTTATCTCTTAGTTTCCTCACCTGCTTCCCTTGAGCTAGAGATTTCTTGAGGTTGGTTGGTCTAGGGTGAGTGACTTCAAGTCCTCTTTTTATGGTCAGTTGGAAAGGGCTTGTTGGAAGGATCCCACACAGTGGCCAAATATGGGTGAGGAGGAAGGCAATGCTGAGCTTAACACGATTCTTTGTAGTAGGCATTGTAGCTCTCTATTGGAAGAGGATATTCTTGCTTGGGCTCGCAACCCTAAGGGTATTTACTCTGTTGCTTGTGGTTATCAGGTGTTATTGACTCAGAAGTTTGTTAGGGTGGAGGCTCATTGGTGGAAGAGGGTGTGGAGTAAACTATCGTGGCCTAAATGTAATTGCTTTGTATGGACTTTAGCGTGGAATAGGTGCTTGACCTGGGATAACATTTGTAAGTGTGGTTTCCATGGGCCTTTGGTTTGTGTTCTTTGTGGGAAAGAGGAAGAGGATTCCTCACACTTGTTCTTTCAATGCTCTTTTGTGGTGCAACTTTGGCATTTGTGGTGGGAGGTTTGGAAGCAACCTTGTGTTCATGCTTCCTCTTTGGTGGAGTTCTGGGATAGTATGGGAAGACTCCCCTCGATGGCTTCCTTTTTACAAGATGTTTGGTACTTTGGACCTACTTTTCTTCTTTGGCAGATCTGGTTGGAGCAAAATTGTAGGATATTCCGCAGTGTGAATTTGGTGGGTCAGCAGGTGTGGATGCATGTCTTAGGTATGATACAGGAGTCAGTTGTGGCTAAGAGTGAAGTGTTTTTCCCCCTGGGGAAATGGGATGCTAAGTTGGTGGATAGATTGGGTCTTCAGGGGATACATTCCTTTTCTGGTGGCTCTAGGAGAGGTAGGCATGGGAGCAAGAGAGTGCAACAAATGGGTAGGTGGATACCTCCTCTGGCTGAAGTTTTGAAGATCAATACTGATGGATCTTCTAGAGGAAATCCTGGGCCTGCTGGGATTGGTGGGGTTGGCAAGGATTCAGGGGGTTGTGTGATATTTATTTTCTCTATTCATGAGGGGGAGAAGACTATTAATCTTATGGAGGGCTTGGTGATTCTTTATGCTGTGGAGCAGGCCCTTGCTTTGGGATGGCAAAAGGTTATTTGTGAAGATGATTCGCAGGTCTTGATTAATCTGTTGAATAAAAGAAAGATGTCTAATATTAATTGGTAGTTAGCTTTGGTTGTCTAGCGGATTATTCAGGTTAGTTCCAGGATGGAGGTGGTTTCATTTGTTCATATCCTGAGGGAGTGGAATTGGGTTGCTGACTGCTTGGCTAAATGGGCTTCTGAGCATGATAATGGCTGGAAGATCGAGGATTGGATGTAGGTTTCCCCTGAGTTACGTTAGGATTTGGATAAGCTCCTTGAAGAGGATAGAAGGATACTGGAAGATAGTTGATTTTGTCTTTGTTCTTGTTTTGTTGCTTCTTTTGGTTTCTGGGGCTTGCTCCCTTTGTTTTGGTTGTAATGCTCTCTTCTGTTATTCAATAAAGTTTTTACCCCTTTTTAAAAAAAATAAAAATAAATACTTCTTCAATATTCTTTTCAAAAAATCAAAATGTAGATAATATAATATATTATATATTAAAATATATAGTAATATTATTAATATTATATATTATAAAATTTAGATATTAACAAAAAAATCTAAAAATTGAGGAATCTTAAAAAATAGAATATTTTTTCAATATTCTTTTAAAAAATAAAAATGCAGATAATATAATATACTATATATTAAAATATATAGTAATATAATTAATATTATATATGATAAAATGGACATATTAATATATGATGTATATAATATAATAAAATTAAACTTGGGTTGAGGGTTAGGTTTAGAGGTACAATTATGATTGGGATTAGAGTTGGGTTAGGTTACAGTTTAGGGTTATATTAGGTATTTAGTTAGGGTTAGGGTTTAGTGTTCAGGTTAGGGCTAGGTTTAGAGTTAGGGTTACAGTTAGGAAAAATATTGTTAGGATTAAGGTTTAGGGTTATGATTATTAAGAGTTCTAATTATGACCTTGGGATTAGATATGAGATTAGGGTTACAATTAGGGATTTGGTTAGAGCTAGGATTAGGATTATGGTTTATGGTTAGGGTTAGGGCAAGGTTAAGATTACAATTATGGTTAATGGTAAGGGTAACAATTATGGTTAATAGTTAGGGTTACAATTATGGTTAATGGTTAGGTTAGGGTTAGCATTATGGTTAATTATGACCTTGGGATTAGATATGAGATTAGGGTTACAATTAGGGATTTGGTTAGAGCTAGGATTAGGATTATGGTTTATGGTTAGGGTTAGGGCAAGGTTAAGATTACAATTATGGTTAATGGTAAGGGTAACAATTATGGTTAATAGTTAGGGTTACAATTATGGTTAATGGTTAGGTTAGGGTTAGCATTAGGGTTAGAATTTTCATAAATTTTAGGGTTCTATAATAAAACTTGGGATTACGATTTAATTCATGTTAGGGTTAGTGTTAAGGTTATGATTATGATTATGGTTAAGAATTTGATTAAGACTAGGGTTAGGGTTAGGGTTAGGCTAGCATTAGATTAGGGTTGGGGTTAGGGCAAGACAAAAATACCCTTGCAAACTGAAAAACCAAAACCCCAAACCCCAAAGATCACCCTTGAAAAATTGGAACACTCAATAGAATGATTTCTCAAATTGGTTATAATTAATGAGAAAAAATAGTGCAAGGGCAAGAAAAAGGCATGGACATTGCTCCTAAAATTTGAAGATTGCAAGTTTGGGCACCCAAAGAGATAAGGATAAGGAGAACAAGATTTTTTTTAAAATAAGAACAACACCAAGAATGACTTCAAGAGCAAAGCTCAAGTTTAACAAATTTGTCAATCCAACTTGATAACTTATACACACCAAAATGATTTAAGGAATGTTAAAATCTATCGTTATGGCCACCATCATTTATTTCCACTGTCAATACAAATATAGTAATGATACCAAGATTTCCTATAAATAATTTGTGGAATAAGTCATGAGAAAAAATTGCCACAAACCTGAGCTGTGTATACGTTGCCACCAGATGCAATGTATATGCAACAATAAGAGCCTTCCCCACCCATCTGATCAACAAATACACAACCAAATATACACCACAAAATTTATTGAGAGCAATTAGGGGAGAGGATCCAGTAGTTGTGCACCCTAACTTTGCGCTTCTCAAAATCCGACGTGGAAATTTCAAATCACTTCAAATTTTTAATAGTAGCTTACTTGGCAAGTCCCCTACTTATAACTTTCATTTCAAGGCCACATCATCAAATATCATGCCACATAAACATTCTTTTTGTCAAGGTGTCCAAAAAGGCCCAAAAAAGAAGTGCTACCAATACTTGTGCATTCACATCATGGGTAGTTGAGCGTTGATGTGGCATCACATAATTGGTTGCTTTTTAGATCAAAGGAATACATTATCACAACTATTGAAACATGCTCAACTACTGAGTCCTTTCCCCTATAAAACAAAAAATGAAAACTTCATCAAAAAAATTTCTTTTCCAAATTAATTTATATTAGAGGATTAATAATGCCTTAAAGCATGGACAAAAATAATATTACAACTTTAGGAGTTCGAAAAAGAAAATTTATAATTTAAAGAGCATTTCTTAAAAAAGAGTTATATTCTTAGGGCTTAGAGAAGTTTTAAAATCTTACATGGGCAGTAAGGCGAGTAGACTGGAGGCTTCGAGGAGATGGATGAGGAAGCAGAGAGGGCGACAAAGATACTCTCAGCAGCGTTTTCACCTTCGCCATTTTTATTTTTCAAGTTTTACTCTGTGTTTTCAATTCTAAACACAAAGCCTCCAACAAATGGACAACTTTATGCCGCCATTTTTTATTTATAAATTTATAAGTTAAAAATTCTTTAATTTATAATATTTTAAGATTCAAAGTAGTAGTGATTGGATTTCAAATCTGTCAGTTTGGATATAAATTTACAGCCTGGAGAATTTATTTTATACATATGCATAAATATATTTTGAATTGCTAAATTGGTATGTGAAATTTGAGAGAATATTTTGTAGGTATTTTCTTAGGGAGATGCTCAAGGCCCCAAACCTTTGGGCACCTTAAGCTGGAAGGTTTTTAGAGTGTCGAGGCTTCAAAATTTTCATGTATATATAAAGTCATGTTTTTGACAAAGTTCACGTGTGATTCGGATTTCATGGAGCCAAATTAGTTACCATCCTAAATATTCGGAAAGTTTAGGGTTATCATTATTGTTTATTGTTTAAGTTTAGGTTTATAGTTATGATTATGATTATGATTATGATTATGATTAGGGTTAGGGTTAAAGTTAGGATTATGGAAAATAGAATAAGGGTTAGGGTTAAAGTTAGGTTTATGAAAAATAGAATAAGAGTTAGGGTTAAGATAAATAAAATTCTCTTAGGGTTAAGGTTAGGGTAGGGTTATGAGAAATAGTTTTAGATTTAGGGTATGAGTTAGAGTTATGAAAAATATGTTTAATACAGGTTAGGGTTATGAGAAATAGTATATATTTTTAATAATAAAGCTTGGGGTTAGGATTACATTTATTGTACAATGAGGGTTAGAGTTAGTATTAGGGTTTAATTAAGGTTACAGTTAGTATTAGGGTTAAGTAACATATATGGTTAAGGTTAGGGTTAGGGTTATGGTTAGAGTTACAGTTAGGATCAAGGTTAGAGTTAAGGTTAGGGTTAGGATTAGGGTTAGAGTTACAATTAAGATTGGGGTTAGGGTCAAGGTTACATTTCCATTATAGTTACAATAAAATTAAGGTTTAATTACAAAGGGTTATGGTACAATTATTAGTATTAGGGTTCAATTAGGGTTAGGTAACAGTTAGGGTTAAGGTTAGGGTTAGGGTTATGGTTATGGTTAGAGTTATGGTTAGAATCAAGGTTTGAGTTAAGGTTAGGGTTAGGGTTAGGGTTAGAGTTACCATTAGGATTAGGGTTAGGGTTAAAGCTACGTTTCAATTATTATTAGAATAAAATTAGGGTTCAATTACAAAGGGTTATGGTACAATTAGTGTTAGGGTCAGTTTAGGGTTACAATTAGGGTTCAATTAAAAAAGGGTTATGGTACAAATAGATATAGGGTTAGGGTTAGGTTGGTACTTTTATCTTAATTATATGATTAGGATTAGAGTTGGGTTAGGTTACAATTTAGGGTTATGATTTGGTATTAGTTAGGGTTAGGGTTTAGTGTTCGGGTTAGGGTTAGGTTTAGAGTTAGGGTTAGGGTTAGGAAAAATAGTTTTAGGATTAGAGTTAGACTAGGGTTTATGGTTTATGGTTTAGGGTTAGATTTAGAGTTATGGTTGGGATTAGATATGAGATTACAATTAGGGTTTAGGGTTACAATTAGGGATTTGGTTAGAGTTAGGGTTGTTAGAGTAAAGTAATTAATTAACTTTACTCTCCTCTTAAGATTTCACTTTATGCATATATTAGTCATTTAATAATTAATATTTAATTATTAAATGCTCTCACCTTAGGGTTAGGTTTTCCTTTTGGTGTTGATCTCCTTTATAAGGATTGATCTCTTGCATTGTATTTACTTCTTGATTCATTTTTTCTCTGATAATAAATCTTTCACTTTGTTAGAGCCAAAACCCTTGTTTCGTTCTCTCTCTTTCTCTGTGACAGGTTTCTTGCATGCAGGTTTCTTTGGGTTATGTGGATTTGTATTTCTCAAATCCTGCATGGTATCAGAGCCAGATCTGCTGCAGCCTGTTCAGTCTTTTGAAAGATTTTGAGATCCAGGTTTTGGTTGCATCAGATCTGTGTTTTATCTTCTGATTTTATTTTGAAATAGGGGGTACTTTTTTTTGGTGCACTTTGATCCCAAACGGACCTCACCGTTGAGCTCACAGTGCCCAAAAACCCCTATTTTCATATAATATACGTCTGATTCGGACATAGTTGCTCCAGAAGGCAAAATTTTTTGCCCCAAGGTCGTACGGCCCCAGGGCACGCAGTAGGTGAGAAAAAATTAAAAAAATCAAAAAAATTCAAAAAAGAAGTTTTTTATTTAAATCGGGCACCGCCCAGCCCGGCGGCCACCGCCCGGCCACCGCCGCCGGCGGTAACAACCGGCTGCGGTCAGGCAGCTGCCACTGCGCTGCCAGCCAGAGCGCCGCTCTCAAGCGCCGCCTGTGCTCCTCTTGCCCTTCGCCAGCACCAGTGGTGCCGCCCCCATGCCACCAGCTCTTGCGCCAGCCCCTGGTCGCCCAGCGAACGAGGGGCCACTTTTTTTTAAGCCCTTGAGGGCTAGAAGGGCCAAACTGAACCTTTTTGGAGCTATTTTACAAAATCGGGCATAAATCGAGCGTCCGATCTCCGTTTTTCGAAAACAAATAGGTGTTGGAAAGCTGGCTCTGAGTCCGTTCTAATGGTGTAGGAATTTTTTTAGATTTTTCTAGTTTGATTGCATTTTTTTCGCAGTCAAAGTCTGATGAGCCTTTTGCACTCCAAGGGGCATAACTTGCTCGTGTTTGCTCCATTTTTTGAAAGCAAATAGGCGTCAGAAAGGTAGTTCTGTGCTCTTTCCAGATATGTAGTATGTTTCATCAGTAATTTTTTTAGTTACTCAAAAATTTGTCTCAACTAGTTACTGCTCTTTCTTGCTTTCTAGCTTTTAGTATTGTACTGGGGATTGGTTTTTGCATTATGGGGGGGTGTTTTTTATTTCTTGCTTTCTATTATTTACATCAGAAAAATAGAATCTTAAAACACCAAAACAAAACAAACAAACCCCTTTTGCATCTTCTGTCTAGTTCTAAAAGACCACTTAATAATAATTAAAAAAAAAATTCAGTTGAGGCACAGTTCACAGGATGGCCGACAGACCTATTGAACCTCTCACAACGCATAATTACCACAGTTGGAAGGGTCGCATGATGACTCTTCTCCAGTCTCGAGGGTTATGGTCTTGTTTGGATGAGGTTCAGCCTCAGTTGACATGCGCCTTTGAGGTTATGCAACACAGGAACAATATGGATCAGGCTATGGGATTGATGGATTTACACATTTTCGACAGTCTCCTGTTTCATCTTGAGGGTTGTCTCACTCCTCGAGCCATTTGGACCAAGTTTGATGGGCTTTTTGGTACTGTCAACCAGTTTAGAGCTTTGCAACTTGAGGCAGAGTTAACTTCCTTGGTACCTGATTCGTTTCCCTCTATTGAGGATTTTCTGATGAAGTTTAAACAATAAAGATCTATCTTGCAGGGTTGTGGTAAGACTAAGACTGATACAGAGTGCATTTTCCTGATCCTCTCCAAGCTTCGGGGTCCATTTCAAATCTTCTCTTCAACCTTCTATTCCACCATGGATGCCTTGGGTGCTCGCCATGTCATGCCTACTTTTGAGGTCTTTTGTGATCGTCTGACTCGTGAGCAAGCTAAGCTTAAGCAGTTGGATTCACTTTCAGGTTCACAGAACCAAGCAATGGTAGCCCAGTCCTCCAAAGGAAAACAAAAGCAAAAAATGAAGCCTAAGAAAGATTCAGGGGCTAGTGAGAATCCCTCCAAGCCACCACCTAAGTTTGATTCAAAACCACAGTCCAATTCTAAACAGGGCAAATCTTCGAAGTCTGGTGAGTCTTCCTCCAAGACTAAGAAGAAATCTGGTGATCCTTGTAGTTTTTGTGGCAAGGAAGGACATCCCATTTCCAGGTGTTGGAAACGTTTAGAGGCTTTGGAGGAAGCCATGCAACAGCATAATATCACTACACCACAGCCTCCTTCACAGCCCACAGGGAAAGGTCATGCTCTTTCTGCACGAGCATTGTCTTCGGAATCCACTTGGATTCTAGATTCTAGTGCCTCTCACCATATGACACACACAGAGGATTTGGTCACCGCTCTTGCCCCTACAGGCACTAGACATATTGCAGTTGGTGACTCAGCACAATTTTTAGTTCAGGGTTCCGGTACTGTTTCATTGGATGGTGGTTGTCTACAGGATGTGCTTTTGGTTCCTGACATTTCGACAAACCTTCTATCTGTTTATCAGATTTGCCACTCTGGCTCTGGTAAGACAGTTGAGTTCTCACCACATGATGTGGTTATTCAAGATCTTCATGATCCTGACTTGGTTGTGGCTACTGGGAGTGTGGATTCTGCATCTCGCTTATACAGATTTGATGGCTTTGAGAGTTCAGACACTGTTGGTTCCTCTCTTATAGCACATGCAGATTCAGTGAGTAGGCTTTGGCATGAGCGTTTTGGCCATATCAATTATAGATATCTACAGCAGATGAGTACACAGGCACTTGTGATTGGGCTTCCACCGATTTCTTGTACTGATGGTGTATGTTGTGGTTGTGTCCTTGGAAAACATCATCGAGATCCTTTTCCTAAGGGTCGAGCCACTTGTGCTAGGGCAGCCCTAGAGTTGGTACACAATGATCTTATGTCCTTTCCGACTCCTTCCTTTTTAGGGGCCCGTTATGTGCTCACTTTTATTGATGACTTCTCCAGACGTACATGGGTGTACTTTCTTAAGTACAAGTATGATGTCTTTGACTCATTCAATACTTTTAAGACATTTGTGGAGAAGCAATGTGGACTTTCTATCAGGAGGATACGCACAAATAATGGGGGGAAGTATGTTAATCAAGCTTTCAGAGATTTTTGCACTAAGCATGGTTTACAGCATCAGTTTACAGTTCCTTACACCCCTCAGCAGAATGGTGTTGCTGAGAGAAAGAACAAAACCTTACGAGAGATGGCAAATTGTATGATACAGTCTCGAGCTATGAGTTCTTCATTTTGGGCTGAGGCAGTCAATTGTGCCAATTATATTCAGAATCGGATGCCTCATAAGGCATTGCGACATATGACTCCTGAGGAGGCTTGGACCCATGTCAAGCCTGATGTTTCTACATTCTGAGGTTTTGGTAGTGAGGCTTGGGCATTTATTCCTAATGCTCAGCGGAAAGCCATGGAGAGGAAGAGCCGACCACTCATATTTGTTGGCTACTGTGAGGATGTTAAGGTGTACAGGTTGTTTGATCCTGATTCCAGAGAGGTCTTGTTTCAGCGGGATGTCTAGTTTGATGAGTGCTATCCTCAGATGGATTCTCCATCACCAGCTTCTCCCTCATTGCCTACTCCTTCCTCTTCATCTCTTGAGGATTACTTATCTCTTGAGGATGATGTAGATGATGATCCACCATCTCCACCACCAGCAGTTGCTCCATCTTTGCCTAGGTGGGCCCGTGTTACTGTTGATGTAGCTGGTTCTTTGGCAGGTGATCCTTCAGATACTTGTCATACTTGTGCTCAGACATCTGGTTCTAGTCTTTTGAGTCATGCCATTTTGGATGATCCTCAAAAGTTTTCAGAGGCGACAGGTCACCTTGAGTGGGATAGGGCTATGGATGAGGAGTATTCTTCTTTGATGAAGAATCATACTTGGGATCTTTGTCCTCTTCCTAAGGGAAGAAAGTTGGTTCGGTGCAAGTGGGTGTATCGTACCAAGTATGCTGAAGATGGTTCTATTGATAAGTATAAGGCACGTCTTGTTGCGAAGGGGTTTTCTCAGGTAGAGGGTATTGACTACTCTGAGACCTTTGCTCTTGTCGCCAAGATGAATTCTATACGCTTGGTACTTTCACTTGCAGCTTCACAGGGATGGACAGTGTTTCAGATGGATGTGAAGAGTGCCTTCTTGCATGGAGACCTACATGAGGAGATCTATATGGAGTAGCCTCAGGGATTTGTACAGGACACTTCGTTGGTTTGTAGACTTCGACGTTCATTGTATGGTCTCAAACAAGCCCCTCGGGCTTGGTATGAGAAGATGGACTCTTTCTTGCTTTCCTCTCACTTCACACGCTGTCATTCCGATCACACATTGTATATTCAGCGTCAGGAGGGTGATATTTTGATTCTTGTGCTATATGTAGATGATCTCATCCTTATAGGTAGCTCATCCTCCATGATTCAGAGTGTTCAGAGAGCTTTGATGGAGCAGTTTGAGATGACAGATCTTGGTCTCTTGCACTTCTTTCTGGGTCTTCAGGTTATTCAGTCTTCGGATGGGATTTCCATATTTCAGGAGAAGTATGCTCTTGATATGCTTCAGCGATTTGGCATGCTTGATTGTAAGTCTACCCCCACTCCATTTCAGTCAGGTGTTGTTTTGTCTTCCACTTGCTCTACTCCTTCAGTAGACCCCACTTTATGTAGGCAGTTGGTTGGCAGTTTGTTGTACCTGACACATTCTCGTCCTGATCTTTCCTTTGCCGTTGGCCTTGTCTCTCGGTTCTCCCATGATCCTCATGAGAGCCATTGGCAAGCAACCAAACATATTTTGAGGTACATTCGGGGCACCACTCATTATGGCATTCACTACACTTCAGGATCCCCTCACATCATTGGCTTCACTGACTCCGATTGGGCTGGTGATGTCAATGATCAGAAGTCTACTTCTGGCTTTGTTTTTTTCCTTGGTTCTGGTCCTATCACATGGTCTTGCAAGAAGCAGTCTGCTATTGCATTATCATCTATAGAGGCTGAGTACCGTGCAACAGTGGTAGCCAGTCGGGAGGTTTTATGGCTTCGACAGTTGATGACAGAGTTTGGGTTTCCTCCAAATTTCCCCACTATTCTTTGGTGTGACAATCGAGTGCCATTCACATTTCTCGCAACCCATGGAGCATCGGCGGACAAAGCATATTGAAATCCACATGCACTTCATCGGCAGTTGATTCAGGATGGTTCTCTCATCTTGGAGTACATTCCTGAGGAGCGTTCTGACATCTTCACTAAACCTTTGGCATCCCGCTATCTTCAGTTAGCGCTCCATGCTTGGGGTGAAGGAAGTTGTCCTTGGGGGTCTCAGTGAGGCCTTCCTTCCTTCATGTTTTCTTTTCAGCATGTTTCTTTATCTCTTTTTGGAGAGGAGTTTTTTCCCACTGGTTTTCTCCTTTACTCCGCTTTATAGAGATTTTCTTGTATTCGGGTACTGATCAGGCCATGTTGTGGGACCCTCAGTTGCATTGTAGTTCCTTTGCTTTCTTCTGCATTGTTTGTAGCTGCATTGTAGCTCATCTTAAGGGGGGGTGTTAGAGTAAAGTAATTAATTAACTTTACTCTCCTCTTAAGATTTCACTTTATGCATATATTAGTCATTTAATAATTAATATTTAATTATTAAATGCTCTCACCTTAGGGTTAGGTTTTCCTTTTGGTGTTGATCTCCTTTATAAGGATTGATCTCTTGTATTGTATTTACTTCTTGATTCATTTTTTCTCTGATAATAAATCTTTCACTTTGTTAGAGCCAAAACCTTTGTTTCGTTCTCTCTCTTTCTCTATGACAGGTTTCTTGCATGCAGGTTTCTTTGGGTTATGTGGATTTGTATTTCTCAAATCCTACAAGGGTTAGGATTATGGTTTATGGTTAGGGTTAGGGCAAGGTTAAGGTTACAATTATGGTTAATGGTTAGGGTTATGATTATGATTAATGGTCAAGTTAGGGTTAGCATTAGGGTTAGTTTTTTTAGAAATTTTAGGGTTCTACAATAAAGCTTTGGATTACGATTGGGATTATGATTTAATTCATGTTAGGGATAAGGTTATGGTTAGTGTTAAGGTTACGATTACAATTACAGTTATGAATTTGATTAGGGTTATGGTTAGGGTTAGGTTAGGGTTGGGATTAAAGCGTTATATTTATGGTTATGGTTATGGTTTTGGGTTATGAGAAATAGGTTTAGGTTTAGGGTACAGGTTAGAGTTATGAGAAATAGGTTTAATACAAATTAGGGTTATGAGAAATAGTATATTTTTTTTAATAATAAAGCTTGGGGTTAGAGTTATATTTATGGTACAATGAGGGTTAGAGTTAGAATTAGGCTTCAATTAGGGATATATGGTTAGCATTAGAGTTAGCTAACAATTAGGGTTAAGGTCAGGGTTAGGGTTATGGATAGAGTTACAGTTAGGATCAAGGTTAGAGTTAAGGTTAGGGTTAGGGTTATAGTTAGGATTAGGGTTAGAGTTAAGGTTACATTTCAATTATGGTTACAATAAAATTAGGGTTTGATTACAAAGGGTTATGGTACAATTATAAGTATTAGGGTTCAATTAGGGTTATGGTTAGTATTAGGGTTAGGTAATAGTTAGGGTTAAGGTTAGGGTTAGGGTTATAGTTAGAGTTGCGGTTAGGATTGAAGGTTAGAGTTAAGGTTAGGGTTAGGGTTAGAGTTATAGTTAGGATCATGGTTAGAGTTAAGTCTATGTTTCAATTACGGTTACAATAAAATTAAGGTTATAATTAGGAATAGGGTTAGTGTTGGGAATAAAGTTAGAAATAGGGTTACAATTAGGATTATGGTCGGGGTTAGGGTTGAGGTTAAATTTAGGGTTAGTTTAGGGTTACGTTTAGAGTTATGATTATAATTGGGATTAACATTGGGATTAGGGTTAGGGTTTTGGATTAAGGTTATAGATTTAGTTGGTTTAAGGTTGGGGTTACAATTAAGGTTATGAGATATAGATTTAAGGTTAGGTTTAGGTTTAAGGTTGTGGTTAGAGTTAGGAATAGGGTTAGGACTAGGGTTAGAGTTAGGATTAGGATTATGGTTAGTGTTAGGGTCAAGGTTACAATTAGGGATTTGGTTAGGGTTAGGATTATGGTTTATAATTTATGGTTAGGTTTAGGGAAAGTTTAGGGTTATTATTATGGTTTATGGTTTAATGTTTAAGGTTAGGTTTATAGTTATGATGATTATTATTATTAGGATTAGGGTTAAAGTTAGGGTTATGAAAAATAGAATAAGGGTTAGGGTTAAGATAAATAAAATTACTGTTAGGATTGGGATTATGAATATGGTTAATGTTAGGGTTAGGGTTAAAGTTAGAGATTTGGTTAGGGTTAGGGTTAGGTTTAGGGTTTAAGGTTAGGTTTACTGTTATGACTAATGTTATGATTATGATTGTAGTTATGGTTAGGGTTAAAGTTAGGGTTATGTGAAATAAAATAAGGGTTAGGGTTAAGATAAATAAAATTAGGGTTAGTATGTTAGGTTTCAAGAAAAGGTCTAAATTTAAGATTAAGTCATAATTGATTGCAATGAACAAGAGAAAAAATGAACTATAATTATTTCTTGTGGGAAAACAACCAACTATGACTTAAACTTAAATTTAGAGATTATCTTAAACCCTAACCCTAACCCTAATGCCAAACCTAACCCAAAACCAAAAACACAACCTAACCGTACCCGTAACCCTAATCCTAACCCTAAGCTTACTCCTAAACCTAACCCTATCCCTAATCCTAACCCCAACCATAACCCAAATCCAAAAACAACCCCTAATTGTATCCTAATTGGTGTTCTTTTTTCCTTTCTTTCCTTTCTTCTCTTTGTTTTCATTTTATTTTTAGTCATTTCTTTATTTCCTTAAATCTTCTCTTCATGTTTTTTCTTTTGATTTATCATTTTTTGTTCTTGTCTTAATTAGTTAGTTACATTTTTTGGTTTTCTTTTCTTTTAATTTTTTAATTTATTTCTTGTTCTTTATTTTATTGTGCTTTTAATTTCCTCCTTTGATTTTTGTTTATTTGGTTGTCTTCTTGATATATTTATTCTTTAATTTTTTTTTTCTTTGAGTTTTTAATTTCTCTTTTTAGTTTTGGTTGTGTGTTTGTACAATTTCGTGATTTATTGTTTTGTTATATATATAATTATATATATATATATATATATATATATATATATATATATATATATATATATATATATATATATATATATATATTCATAAGTCCATTTTATTGAGTTTTTAATTTTTTTTTACTTTTAGTTTTGGTTGTTTGTTTGTTTCTTGATTTATTGATTTGAATTTAAATTTATTTTTCCTAAGTTCTTCTCTTGGTTTTCTATTTAATTTTTTAGTCTTTTCTTTCTCACTTTATATCCTTATTTCTCTTTATGTCTTGTCAAATTTTCTTTTGTTTTATCATTTTTTGTTGTTGTCTTAATTATTGAGTCCCATCTATTGGTTTTCTTGGTTTTCTTTTCTTTTTTTTCTTTTTTTTCTTTTTTAATTTTTTTTAATTTCTTGGCTGCCTTGGCCCACATGTAGCTTTCCCTCTCTCACCTCTTGGTCTTTTTGAGAATGGAATAGGTCTGCAATTGTCCATTTTTTTCTCTTGTTGCTCTCAGCTCTCATCTTGATGATGGATCACGGAGTGTGATCCGAAACGTTGATGCAAAAAATTTGCACACAATCGAATCCAGAAATCACTTATCAATAACATTATGGATTGTGGAAACTTGATATCACTAATAATATAATACTAACATTAATAATAATTACGTCAAGAGGTGTACATCCACCAAAAATCAATGTGTAAGAAAAACTCTTCAGCTAGAAATTGACGTTTAAATGACATGCAAATCCATATCCACTCTTAAATCTTATCTTCTTATCTTTTGAAAAAAAAATGCAGTCATTATTGTTAAGAGATTTAAATCAAAAACTTTCCTATGTAAATGATTTTATAATTTTTTTAAATGCATTTTTAAGTATCATTTTAAAAAATGAAATGATTTACATTAAAAAAAGGAAAAAATAAAATAGAAAGATTGTTTTTATATCTAAATTTAAAATGAATATGAAATTTTATTTAATTAATTTGTATAGATAATCACTACAATTTAATTAATTTAATTTTAGAATGAAATTTATGATTTTTTTAAATGCATTTTTAAGTAAGAGGTAGTCACACATTAGAAATTAAATTTCTTAGCTTTAGCTTCAGTTTTTTACTTGTCTTTTGCTTTAAAACCAGTTCGATGCTTTGCCATCTTTCCATTATTTCGCTGCTTTGTTTAGCTTTCTTTATTCATGTAGCCTATTCACATGAGTTTTCCTTTATTGTTGTTATCTCTAAAACTCTTTATATAAGAGATCGTTGTAACAAATTTTGATATTTAGTTGGACAATTATAATCTACTTGCGTTTCTAACATGGCCAACAATAATTGCGAAAATGAACTACAATTACAATTCAATGAATGGAAAAGCTCTAGGAAAGTAGATGACCTGATGAAATCTAGACCTAGATGTGGGCTAAATCACCTGTGAATGAGTGGGCTGCTATGGGTGATTGAAATTCTGCCCGTGCCCAACACTAAGGATTATACTTTCAATATCATCAAGGTCAAGTGATTGGAATCCCCTCTTCATTTGTCTAAAGCAACGCCGACAAGAACTTAATTCTCTAAATTTTTTTAGATTTTTCCTATTAAGGGTTTACGAAGTAAAGGTTTGGTCTACATCTTTAGTTTTTTTCTTTTAATTATTGAGTTGTATTTGGTGCATTTGTAGTTGGTTCCATAAATATAAGCAACATATTAACTAGGAAGTGCCTAGCTAAGATTCATGCCAATGATCCAAATGTTCAAATTAGTCCAAGAAATTGTCCAAATGCATCTGCAATCAGAAGTACTATACATGAAGAGCTCTCTTGAAGACATCACTTCCCTTTTGTATGATGAGGAGCATAATGAAATATATATAGGAAATAGGCATGGTTTGGTTTATGTATGGTCAAATTGAAGTACCCACAAAGATTGCAAAGCAATGCATGCTTGATTGCTTAAGGATCTGTGGTTGTAAGTTGATAGTAGCAATGCTAGTTGTTCGATGTAATCCAAATTATGTTGCATGCTTCCATTTATTATATATGAGAGTCTCTAAACATCAAACATAGATTACATAGAATAGGGCACATAGACGAATGTATGTTGTAGACGAATGTGTCCCTGTAAATCTGTATTTTGAAGTACAACTCGTAGTTTCTACTATGTAATTGTTCTTAAGGTAATTTTATCCATATTTAATTTTTTTTACCCTCATGTAATTCTCAAATTTTTGTTGGCTTATGTATTTTTCTTTGCCCACAAAAAGTATTTTGAGTTTCAAGCACATCCATTTAGATGGTTGTATAATAGATAATTTTTTGTTTTATACTAGATATTTATAAAATTTTATATTTTAAATCTTTTCAATAACAATTTATAAAGATTTCATAATGACAATATTTAATAATAAGCAAATAAAGTCTTTTTTCATGTAATTAAGTGTTCAAGTGAATACTTTATATAATATTATTTTATATATGTTAATATTTAATATATGTATGCTAGTAATATAATATTATTATTTAATAATATTTCATTATAATATTATTGTGTGGTTTAAACTAGCATATATACCTTATATATAATCTATATAATACACGTCGAGATATATCATTAAAAAATACACCTCGAAAATGATATCTCTCCGTGTGTATTATATAGATTATCTATAAGATATATATGCTAGTTAATTATATACAATTTTGATTTATTAGATTGTAGTTCCATAAAAAAAAACTTTTTAAAATATTTCATCTTCTTAAAAAAATTAAGAACATTTTGAATCAAGAGATCCAAAAATTTATTGAAATTGAAAGATCCATTGATTTTTTTAATAACAATAAATGTTAAATAATTTTACTGAATTTTCTTAAAAATCTATATTTAGAATCTCCTAAACTGAAAAGAATTCGAGACCCATTCTAAACATAGCCTTTTAAATTTATTAAAGGAACTAAACTTAGAATCTCCTGAACTGAAGAGAGGAATTCCAGATCCCACCCTAAACATACCCTTTTAATCTTAAAAAAATAAAAAAGTAGAGGCTTCTACATAGAAAAGATTCTAATGGGCCTGCGCTGAAATTCTTGATGATGGAAATCTGAAAGTGCCAAATCGATGCCAAGCTGGAGGTTTGATTGGTTTGTACAAAATTCATATGGGCTGCACAGTGTTTGCCATGCAGAGCCAACTTCATGGCTGCCAACTTAATTGCTGACATGGAACTTCTAAGGTTCTATGCCCTTTGTGCCAACCTAACATCCTCCTACATTTTGTGC
Organism: Sequoia sempervirens; assembly: GCA_007258455.2. Taxonomy (NCBI): domain Eukaryota; kingdom Viridiplantae; phylum Streptophyta; class Pinopsida; order Cupressales; family Cupressaceae; genus Sequoia; species Sequoia sempervirens. Next base: position 31,374 of record VDFB02042064.1, read on the forward strand.
CACGTTGGCTAAGCTAGAATGCCAAAATTAAAGGACTGCTGAGGTCTTAAAACGGTTGAAAAGCCAAGTTGGAGATGCCTTCCTCTGGAAATCCATTTCACAATTTGTTCTTGAATGGGCTCTTCAAACACCTGTACAGAGCTTTTAAATTCATGGTTTGTTGAATTTATTGTCATTGGTTGCGTATATTCTTAAACATAATTCAATTCAACAGTTAAAAGATCAATTTTAAGATCAATTTTGATTGATTGCTTCCACTCTCTTGTTCTCGCTCTTCTTTGCCATCTCTCTAACTGCCATATCTTCCGCCTCGACCTCTGCCTCTTGATCTACCTCTACCTCGACCTCTGTCTCTTGAGATAGAAACCTGACTTTTAAAAGCAGTTTCTATGGAGGAATCCTTCTTATTTCTGTCTATTCTAGCCTCATGGGATAGAAGTGATCCCATCAATTCATCAACTGACAGTGTAGCCAAATTCTTGGCTTCTTCAATAGCTGGTACTACCGCATCAAATTTTGTAGATAGAGATCTGAGAATTTTCTCAACCACTGTTTGATCTTTAATCTCGTCACCATATACTTTTAACTGATTTACAATGATCAAAACCCGATTCATGAATGAATCGATATTCTCTGTTTCTTTCATTTGCAGGCTTTCAAATTCTCTCGTAGTATTCTGCAACTTAACAGTATTTACTTTGGTCATACCTTGATAGCTCGTTGCCAATATCTCCCATGCTGTCTTTGCCGATTTCGTGGTCATGATTTTCTGGAATATAACTTCATCCACTGCTTGTTGAATAAGATGCAATGCATGTGCATTCTTCTTTCTGTTTAACCTCAATTGGTCCTTCTGTGCATTTGTGAGAGCTTGTTCCGTTGCGTCAACTCGGATGGCTCTTCTCGTGGTAATCCTGGTCATGCTGGCATTGGAGGTGTGGGCCGTGATAGCTCAGGGGATGTTCAGTTTATTTTCTCTATGTATAAGGGTCTTCATACGAATAATCTTATGGAGGCTCAGGCTATTTTAGTGGCTGTGGAGCGGGCCAGTCAGTTGGGTTGGCGAAGGATCATATGTGAGTCTGACTCCCAGGTTGTGGTGAACTTACTGAAAAGGCAGTATATGGATAATGTGAGCTGGCAGCTGGCTTTGATTGTTGAACAAATTCTCACTCTCTGTGCATCTCTGGAGCATGTTACTTTCAACCATATTCCCCATGAATGGAATGGTGTGGCTGATTGCTTGGCTAAATGGGCTTCCGATCATATGCATGATTGGAATTTGGTGGATCGGGGCCATCTGCCCCCGGATTTGTCTCATCAATTGGATCACTTGGTTGATCTTGATAGGGCCATTTAATGGCCTTGCTTTGTAATGTTTCCTTGGTTTAATAATATTTTTACCCCTTTATGTTAAAAAAAGTATAAACTTACTATTGATTGTTTAACTACTGAATCAGATGGTGTTTAAATAATTTTTAGTTTATTTTTTAAATTACATATTTATTTCTAATTATTATAAATTATTATATTTAAATATATATTTTTTAATTATGGATTCAACTAATATCATCTTATGTAGTAGGTGTAATTTAATGAATTGATTGTTCAATTTTTGAGGGATTGATTTTAAGTAAAAGTTCTTTATGACGCAATGACAATCTTTGAAAGCATTACAATTTTTATTTGATAATAACAGATAATCAATTTACAAAGACACTCTACTGAAAAACCACTTTATTATCAACAACCAATAGTTCTTATATGCACCACCTAATACAAAAGTGTCTAGAATAATTAACATTATTGGTGAAACATTACTTGAACTGCACTTCAATAGTGATCTATTACCTTTTTTATATTTCAGTATAATGAAGAAGGAATATAATCACATTACAAACATTCTTCAACAATAATATAGATTTCCTACTCAAGAATAAATTCTTTTATTGCAGTATTTAAAAAAAAAATACTAACTATTAAATGACACTTTTAAGTTTTAAATCTAATTTTACAAGATAATTTAGATGACAACACAATGACATAACTTTTTGTTCTAATTTCATTTTCAAGTTAAGAATTGGATGAAAATCTTAACAGACAGAAATGAGCTCACAGTTAAACTCTTGAAACCAAATTGAACATAATCTTTCACACAAAATATAAGAAATTATTTGTTCCAAGTTAGATGCAAAATTGAATGATAATTTGTTCTAAGTTAGATCATCAATTTCATTTAGTGTGGACATTAGTGCCCTCTTCTTAAGTTGGTAATGCTTTCGATCAGTAATTTTGGTCTTCTACTCATTGAGTGGTCCTTCATTTTCTAAATACTTTAGTGCAATTGTTGCATGCAAGGCTGCTCCCAAGGGAAGCACTTCTTCATCCAAGAAGAAATAAGGGGAGTGAAGGGAATGAACTGCTCCAATACTTTCATTCTTTGCACCAATCCAAAAAATAGCACCTGGTATTTTCTGTGCATAGAAAGAAAAATCTTCTGCTTCCATTCTCTTCTTTCCAAGCTTCACATTGTGTGATCCAATCAAAGTTTCTCCAACCTTTTGAATGTGATTATGCATCTTTTCATCATTTACAGTAGGAGGATACTCAGGGAGTTCTTCTTTGAAGTCAATGGATGCTGTGCATCCATTTATAGCAGCCTGCATCTCTATTACCTGCATGTTTTCATTAGTAAGGATCAGTAGGCTTGCAAATCCATGTTGCTGATTAGGATGAGGAAATTTTAATTCAACACATAATTTTACCATATTGCATTGTTTCCATCAAGTTTCTGGGTCGGTATATAGAAAAATTGTAATGTATCTGTGACTGTTGCATTTGGCAGATTTTTAAATCGGGAGGGTGTATAGAAAGATTTTGAAGAGACATTCTTGATATGGATATGTAAAGGAAGAAGTACAGCGAATTAAATGAAAAAGAGTGAAAAGATGCCAAGATATTGGGAAAGCCGCAGTGTATATAGGTCACATACTCTATATGGGCAAAACCATATCACCTTTAAGTGCTGTTATTAGTTCTGCATTTAAAACTTTATGATTAAGAGTAGCCCTGTAAGATGCATACAGTCAATCCATTAGTAGCAAATTGAAGACACGCAAAATTTGGTGATTAGAACTTCCAAATCAATGGTAGAAGTACCCATTGCAGACATTGATCCTGTTACCACCTACTTTACTAAGATCCTGCATACTTGTTTTACAATCTTTAAAATACTTTTGAAAAATTACCTCTTTCATTCTTTTCCTTAGTTGAGCAAGTCCTTGAGAGGTGAGACTTCTCATTGTGCCTCCAAACCGCACCTTGTTTGGAATTATATTGTACCCCTTACCACCTTCAACGAAAGTCACTGACAACACCTTTATTGAAACAAGGAAAAGGATTAACATTCATCTTTTTGAAGAAAAAAGTTCTGGAAACACTGCAACAAATGGGAAGGAAAGTCTAAAGCTGTCATTCCTCTTTTTATCAACTCCAACCCAATAGACATCAATTTGGGACAGCTTTGTTGTATTTCTTAAGTATATTCTGCTATAAGTATAAGTAATAAATATATATATGGCCATACTTTCAGAGGAAGAACTCTAATAAAATTATATTTGTATCTGAATTGCAAACTTTTGATACCGTGGCATAATATTTTTAAAATTAAAAAAGCTTGAAATGTCACCACAGAAAACTAGAAAAGGTGCACATACTTGACTGTCAAGGGGATCGGTCTCTCTAGAAATAATCTGCTGTATACTTAAAATTGTAAGTGATGCAGCTACAATAGGATCTGCAGTCCTATGTGGCATAGCTGCATGACCACCTCTTCCTGTTATAACAGCTTCAAAACGACTTGAACCGGCCAAAACTGGCCCTGGGTTTGAACATATAGTCCCGGTTGATATTTGAGGGGCAACATGCATTGCAAATATAGCTTCTGCGTCTCCAAGCGCACCTTCACGAATCATGTGAGCAGCACCTGCACCTCCTTCTTCTGCTGGTTGAAAAATAAGTCTTACAGTACCCTTACAAGGTTCACAAGAGACTTGCATTAGCCAAAGGGACAATATAGAACAGCAAGCTACGCAGATTTATCTAGCATATAAGCTGTGCCAGATGTAAAACTATATGTTGTGCTTTAATTGAAACTATGCATATTCTTGCACTCTGATTCATTTAAGATAATATAAAGATAAAGGCGACTTTTTAAGTTCCACCTGTATAAGCCTACCAACTTTGTACCTCTGTGGGTTTCGATCTCGTGACAAAGATTGAAGTGAATCATTCGCTGCCAATCTGCCTACAACCCCAGTGGTATTATCCTATAATAAAAAAAGAAAGGTCTGCAGAATACCTTCAGTTTATCCTGTTGCTGATGGAGCAATCTGGCGGCTCCTAGAAGCATAGTGACATGAGCATCATGTCCACAGGCATGCATTTTTCCAACATTTACACTCTTGTGTTCCCAATCCACAAGCTCCTGCACATTAAAAATCAAACTGACGAATCAGTAAAAGTTCACTGTCCGGGGAGAAATGCACAGGTTGTTCAACAAGACTGGCAATTGATTTATTCAGGGAAGAGAATAATGGAATCAACTCTTTACAAAGTTACTGCCAAGTTTCAGAATAATGGTTTCTATTAGCATTCAGTCAACTCATTGCTGGGTGCCTTGTTAAAAGTTACTTGTAGACTTGTCTAGTCTTCACTGAGCCCTAGGCACTTAGCTGCAAATTGTCAAAAGTTAAGGTACGGGAAATGTTGGCAATGTGTGTGGCCTCTTTCATCTTTTAATTGATCTTATAGCTACAAGGTACTTCGAGGTTTGATTAACACAGGATTGCAAGATCCTCCGCCGAATTTGTGTCCCAAAGTATCGATGGCCTGATTGGTCGGCGGCTCTGTTGAGACAGTCAGCTCTTGGTTAAATTCATCAACATTCCGATGCTTTGCACCTAGGACTTTCACCCTTTATGTGATGTTTGGCATTCATGAATTGATCCAATCTTTTGCTACATAACAAATCCAGTAGTGTACATCAGCTTTTTCCATCTTCACAAGGTTAGGGTGATATTCTTGCAAGTAGGAGTAATACAGAGGTCATTAGGATTAAGATTAACGACTAATGAGTATCATCTGCTGGGAAATTTCTCTGCAGCCAAGCTCAAATTTGGGTTTTCTTAGTAGTTGTAGACCGGTGAAGAAGCCCCAAGCCTCAGCAGCGCAAAATCCAAGTACTAGAAGTTGGCCCCAATAGGGCTCGACCGCTGGATTCTTTAGTTGCCAGAGGATTTTCAGGACTATACATTGGCTATATGCATCATCTTTGGAGAGGGTTTTGGCTAATGCATATTTTGTAAAGGCTGAAGCCACAGGCTGACCCTCATTTTATACTGCCTCTATAGCAAAAGTTTTGGGTATTATTATTTATCTAATTCTGTCCACGACTCCAATGGAATAACTAAAATGAACAAGACCACACTCGTTCCTTTTCATTTTCTTTTTCATCCCAAGCACTCACACTCACTGGTGAAGGTGAGTACACTGTGAAGCTTAGGATTCCATTCAGCTTAAAAACCCAAACCTAATCAGCCGGGCTTCAAAACTGATCATCATGACAGCCATGTTTACCATATCTTCAAACAATGGAGAGACCACACTTTCATTGAGACCACACTTTCATTTTTCATATAGGTATGCGCCGAGTAAAGTTAATCTGTATGGTCCAAAATCGAAAGCCAAAAAGATTTACAAGATTTCCACATAACAAAAGAGCCGTATTTCTCCAAAATTTTAAAACTAAAGGGTACAAGCCCTCATCATTTCCAAATTCAGAGCCGAGCTAAAAATAACCTTACCTTTTTTGCATGTGTGCTTCTTTTATAGCTATGTTTGGCTGGGAGACAACATTTACGAGCTCAACCCAATAAACAGAAAGAAATGACATCCATACCTGGAGAGGGAGAGCATCCATATCAGCACGAAGGGCAACAACAGGGGCTTTGCCCGATCCCAGAGTTGCAACCACACCTGTCTTTGCAAAGGGCCATTCATAATGCACTCCCATTGCATCCAGTTCTTCCCTTATCACCTTGCTGGTATTGAACTCATTGAACATTAGCTCTGGGTGTCTGTGAAGTCTCCTCCTTACTGACTTCAACCACTCAAACATCTCTCTATCTCTTGCAACCTGCACAAGATCTTGCTCTTGCCCCCCAACAACATTCCCAACACCAATCACAACAACAATGATAAAAATTAACAGCTTAGATGGTGGTGCTACTGATGGCCTCATGACGCAAGGAATAAGAGGAGAAGCCATGAATGCAATGTAATACAAACAAGGTTGTATTGTGTAGCTTCAGCTGCACAGGGGTGATCTCTGCTGTTGAAAATATCAAAATAGATATAGAGACAAACTATAACTGCAATTTAAAATGGGTTGGACTTTATGATAAAGATTGTTCTGAGGGGGGATTAGAAACAACTGAATTATATAATAAATATGCTCATCTCTGAGTCACTTGGTTAAACGGCGAAGAAGATAGATAGGTTTGGAGATTAAGATATTTCAGTCGAGGGAAGCGTGAGATTTGTTTTAGAGGTTGACCAGTATTCTATCTTTGAGGAGAACTGATTTTAACGGGATAGAGAATTCAGGGTCCCACCAGTTTGTTAGAGGCCGTTCTCAAAGATACGGGTCAGGTTTCAATTTGTTACTAGAAGTATCAGATACTTCCAAATGGATCGTGGAACGAGATTCTTAAAAAAAGGAAAAGAAATCTTAAAAATTTAAGATATGACAGTACCTATTGATCCCTCCTGGAATATGTGTACGATAGTTCTAAATTTTGTAGAAAGCAAACTCTTTGAGGAAAAGAAGAATCTACCTTTTTTAATAATTCTTAGATGTTCAGAGTAATGCTGCCGCCAATGGGGCACAACTGCTCAGCCAATTAGGGCGTCCCTTGGTAAATCTCCGTAGGGCACTGTCAGTGTTAAAAGTTGACAGTGAATCCTGTTCAGTAGACAATTTTTTAATGTTTAAGCCCTTATCATTGCCTTTTAGATCACAGTTGAATTTCATTTCAGCACTTAATATTTTATATGCATATTTTAGGTTTTCTTAGAACATGTATCTAGATATTAGATTTGTTTTCTCAAAACTTGCAGGTGATACCTACTAAAGAAAATATCTGTAATAATATGTCTCCTTACCTAGTTATTAGCATTTTAGAAGGTTTTAGGTTTTCTGTTATTTGATATATATATTTTTTATATTTATTAGTGTCATTGTAATATAGATCATATGAGTGTCATAATATTTTAAATCAATACAAAAAATCTTTTATATTTTTAATATGATTTTTTATGATTTTGGAGAAGGATAATTAAGTAGATGTGATTACAATGTGTCATATCTTTGTTGCAACTTCTTGTTTGTTGTTTTAATGGGTAGATGTGACTCTGACGCAATAAGGCTTAGTCTTGAAGACCGAGATCTTCCACATACACATTAAAAATAATAAAATATTTCACTAGTTATAGAAAGTAGAAGTAGGAATTACACATGTTATTCAATATTTTGTGTTACAAACCAAAGATATTTTTTGATGCAAGTCTTAAATAGTGAAATCATTAGAGAATTTGAACATCCATGTGTACACCTTCCATTGCATAAAATGATAAGTTTAGGGACTAAAATAAAGTTGATATCTATAGATGCATGTGCAAGGTGTGCTATCAACTATATAGAGGTATATGCAACCAGTTGACCTTGAGCTAGTGACACAAATTAGCGTCAAGTGTATAGTTGGATATACTTATTGTTTATTAAATAGTCATGTCATATGTTACGTGATTTAAAAATCTATTAAGAAGACCTCTAGGACTACCTTCCCAAGTTTAAGTTGAGCGAGAAGAGAAGGAGAGATTATCCCTTATTGTAGTCCTTCAATCATATTCACTCTATTGATGAACTCCCATTTTACCTTCTCGAAGATAAACCCTATGGCTCTAAAGGTGAGACATAATTTTAGAATTATGGACCTACAATTTTGGGACCTAACAAGGTGTACCTTTTACAACATAAGTTTGAGTTCTTTGAGATTTTTTAGGACTTCAAATCTTTCATAGAGAAATAGTTAGGAACCCAAAAGGGTTTTGTGTATAGATAATAGTGGTGAGTATGTTAACCATCATTTTGAATAATATTTTACTTTAGAGAAGATTGATTTATAATGTATAGTTATCAATCTTAGGAGAATGGTGCGGTAGTATGCAAGAACATGTCTTTGAAGGAAATGGTGAACAATATGATATGCTTTAGATCCCTTGCACCTTAGTAATGGATGAAGGCCATAACCACACATGCTATAACTACAACCACATTCCTCACTAAGCCTTCAAGGGAGTCATTTATTTTAAATCTTAGAGGGATTGAAACCCCATAGGTAAACCTTTTTAGGGTTTTTGGCTCTCTTGTATGGGCCCACATTCCTACGGAGAAATACAAGACCATGAATCCATATTAAAGTCCTTGAATTTTTTAGTCTATCTAGATGGTGTTAAGGGTTATCAAATCCTTCACACTACTACACGTGAGTTGTTCATTGTTACACCCCGAGTGATATTACCTATTTACTATTACCTTGTTTGGTTAAATTGCTTGAATATATGAATGTTTTTTTATTTATCTTTATATGAATGTGTTTAATGAATCTTGAATGGAAATATGATGAATGAATGATTGATGCAATTTGATGTTTTATAATGATTCTAACTATGAAATGTATGATACATATGATTATGTTGTGATTGGCTAATTACTATTATGATGTGCTAAGTTGAGTGCAAGAATAGGTTTGACCCTCCAGAAGAGAGGGGAAGTATCACTCAGGAGAAGAACTTGGTCTGGTAACCCTTAATAAGCCTAACAAGCATTCACACACTCACACCCTAGTTTGTCTATGTTGAGTCAAGCCAATTTTAGAAAAAATGTAAGTAATCTTTGGTTTAGATGTGAATGTTGTGTTGATCTTGTCCTATGAATGTCATGATTGAGGAATGTTCTTAAGGCTTGATGTTAGGTGAAAGTCCTTCCTTGTGTGTTTATTGTTATGTCGATGAGATATATGCATAAGATGTATATATATGTATATATGTACATGTCTATGGTAAACTCATACATGTGAGTGAATACATACATGAGTATACATAGGTAGATGTACATATGCATGCTCATGGACAAATTACCTAGATGCATGGGAATACTAATTGGACTAAGGTGACATATATATATGTATGTATGTATATATACACTTTGAGTATATATCGATCGATGGTTATGAGTATGAGTGTTTTTATAAGGATATTTAAATGGTATTATGTATATGTATATATATAGTATATATTAATATATATCTATATATAATCGTACATATATATGTAATATTATTCTTTATATATATGAAAAGAAGAAAAATGGGGTAGGGTTCAAACACAGAGTTTTATGCTAAATTTGGGATATTTTACCAAACTTACTATAAATAGAAAGGGAAAAATGGGGTGAATGAACCTACCTATTCTTCTATTTCATTCAAGAAATGAGATACCTCAAGTTAAAATCCACTTTCAACCCTTAGGTGAATGAATTCTTTGAGGAATCTTGCAATTTCCCTTTTGTGTCAAGATAGGGGTCTAGGTCAAACAACACTTTGGGGAGAAAGATTAAAAATAACAAACCAACTCCAAAATGCAATCTATAACTTGGATTTAGTATATTAAACATAAAAATGAAGCAACTTACAAAGTTTCTAGGAAATCCGGAAGAGAGAAATGTTGTGCAACTCTCACAAAATGATGCTTTTAGAAGCTGCCTGAGGACTCATTTGCCCTATGGTGAATGGGTCTTGTGTAGGGATTTTTAAAAATGGTTTTTGGGTCCTCTACTCTTGTATCTACACTTCTAGATTCTTGATTTTCATAGTCGGATAGTTGGAAATAAATTTGGGATTTGAGTTTCCATGAGATGACAACAAATGCAACTTTGCAATTTTGCAACTTTGAGATCTTTGACTTTTCTTCAACCTACAAATTTGCAACACACAAAGAGAGGGAAAAATGTTTATTTTTGGTTGAATGGGGGTTTGCCTTGGTCAAACCCCGTTTTGGTAATTAAACCTTGAAATGAAATAATAAAACATGAAGGAATGATGAATGAACAAATGCAATGTTACCACTCAACAAAACCTTGGAATATAGATCTGCAACTTGCATGAAATGACTTCAATGGATGCAGATCTTGATTCTTGAATCTTTCTTTGAGTCTTTGATTTGAATGCTTGAATTAGATCTTGAAACCGACATCACAATGTGAGCTCCAAAAACATGCATAATTGCAAAAGACTTTGACATGACAATTGGATCTTGAATTGCTACAATAAAACTTCAATAAATATGCTCTTGAATGCCTTGAATTGCTCTGAAAATACCCTTGAAAGTTCTCTTGAAGTCTCATAAAAATTCTAGGTGGAACATGGTGAAATGACCTTATATTTATAGATATGTATCCTTAATTTCTTGAAATTCAAATATCACAAGACGACATTGAAATATAGAATTGAAATTGTTAAAATACCACCAAAAATATAATTTTAATTTAGGTCCTAGGTCCAAGGAAGGACCCATTCGCCCATGGGCGAATGGGTCCTAGTTCTCTAACCCTAGGACACACATTGCTCAATGAGAAGTGTTATGTTAAGGCATTAATGAATGTCAGGTTTCTTCTTCAGAAAATGTGATTAAATAGGCTTGAAAAATGAATTAAGGGGCCAATTAAGGAAAATTAAGCTCAATTAATTAAAGGAACCCTAAATAAGTGTGAAAGTGTAAAGGGGTATGCTTCACGACACCAAAATAAGGCACAATTAAGTTCATCTTAACATTAATTCCAAATTAAGTGTGAAAATGTAAAAGGGATACATTTTTCTACACTACATTTAGCCCCCACTTTAGTGAGAGGATGACCTTGCATCAAACTCACACTAAAGTAGACATTCAAAACATATGTATGTAGCAACAACAATATTACTCACTCATACAACATCAAAGACTAAAAAGGAAAAGTAAAAATAAAAAAGATGAATCAAGCCTCGACTGTCCAACACAATGTGGAACACACCTTAACTGTTTGTCCAAAAGAAAAGGCAATTCAAGCCTTAACTATCCAATGTGATGTGGAGCATGTCTCAGTTATTTGTCCAAAAAAATTCACAAGCAAAACACGATGTCCACTATGCAAAGAACAACAAACACTCACTCTAGGCTAATGGAACCTCAAACTATCCACTAGGTGAGCCCCCAAAAAGTGGCTAAGTGATAAAGTCATGTTAGGTCTACAGGCTCTCACTGTACTAACCATACCAAAGCTATCCCTCTGATAACTTTAATATGGCACCACAAAACAAAATTAAAAACTTCGATCTTCACAAGGTTAACAAGTTGTATTATGCTAAACACTTATGAATAAACTACAAATAGGATAATACAACATAAGATATAGTAAAAAAAAATTAAAATGATAATGCCAATGTGTGCTTCCACTTTAAAGAAATTGCTAACACCATTACTATGAGCAATTTACTTTAAAGTAGAAAATAATCAATGCTAACAATAAAAAGACATGAGAGTTTACTCAGAAAACCCCATGCCAAGTCATATGTTTCCAAATGAAGCTACATCATGAAGAGGGTTGCCCCCAAAATATAATGTTAAAGATAACATAGAATGAAAAATGTCACATGCGAGCCAACTTAAGGTATGCCATCCACATCCCAAGCTTTCTCTTAAATATACATGGAAGGTGGTCAACTATCCGAAAGAGACAACGACAAGTGCCATACTAGGAGAAAGCTACCTAACCCCTTTCCCTCCAAGGGAAAAAGGTGAGCCAAAAATAGATGATGGTATGCTGCTCCTTGTGAAAGGAAGATATGATTGTATAAATCCAAGTTTATACCCTCATGCATGGTAGTGAATATGCTATGACACTACAACTACCACATGACAAGGAGCAACAACTAATGTTATTGATTTAATGAGTAGACAAAGTATCAACTTGATGCATATCTAATGAGATATTCCCACATGTTGTGTCTATTAGTTTAGGATGCACCAAAGTTAAGGTTGGCTTAGAAGAATCTTTGGTGATAACTTGTTCATATTGAGTGAAGGATTTTTTGATTCCTTCATTTCTTTCAAAGGAAAATAACCAAGACCATTAGTTGTTGCTTGTGTGTTAGGATCTATAGGGACACATATACCTTGTTCTCTAGCACCACATCCTTTTCCACTATAGCCAAGTTGTTTCATAAGTTCATAACCTCTTCCATAAAGCTTTTTCATTTCTTTTGGATTCGGTGGTTGTTCATAATCAACTTCATCAAAGTGTGTTGTATAATTTGTTTCGTCTGCTAAAGTGGTTGAAGTGAATGCTTTCAAATTTTGTGTTGACATTACTGCTGGTTCTTTCCCCTTTTCAGACCTTTTTGTTATGATCTTAGGTTGTCCATCAAATTTAGGTGTGAAATATAATGATCCCCAATCATCTTCCATTAACTTTGTGACTTCTTCAATATGCTTTTCTTTTTCTTTTTCTTGTACAGGTTCCACTTTTGTAGTTGGTGTCAATGTTTTCAAAGGATTTTCCTTGTCTTTCTCAATTTGTAAAACTCTATAAGGCTCAAGATCAACTTTGATTGTAAATAATTTATTGTTGTATACATACTTCATTGTATGATGAAGAGTTGAAGGCACCGCTGGCATTTCGTGAATCTATGGTCTACCTAAAAGAAGATTATATGAAAAATCATGAGGAATAACGTGGATTTTAGTTTGCAACTTGACCTTTCCATCTATAACAGGTAATGCGGTCATACTAAGCGGTTGTTTTTCTATGTTATCAAATCCTCAAATGGACAAGTTAAGTTCAATTTTACTCTTATCAATTCTAATCTTATCTAAAAGGTTCACACTACACACATTAAGGGTTGAGCCATTGTCAACAAGAGTTCTCTCTATTCCTTTTCTATTGATAATGGATATGATCATGAAAGCTTCATATTATTTTTGAACTTCCAAGGAGGGTAACTTGCTTTGGCTAAAAATAATGTCTAGATTTACCACATTCATTCCTTGAAATAGGGTTGCCACATCATTTGGATTTGCACTAGGGGAAACCATAGCTTGTTGCAATGCATTTTAAAGCATACTATGATAATTTGGTGAGGCTTTCAAATAAGATCCCATAAGGATATCTTAGTAGGAGTGTTTTTAAGTTGTTCAACAAGGTCATACTCCTTTTCACTATGTGAAGGAAAACAGGGAGCACTAGGAAAGATAGGTTGAGGCAATGGTAATGAAGTGGGAGTGGTTTGTGGTTGCCTATTGTTCCTTGTATTATATGTGTGAATAACGGTATTGTAACTTGGTTGTTGTGAAACATTGTTACTATCAAGTTTCCTTATAGGTTGTTCTAAGATAAGCAAGGGTTTATTTCGAACTTGAGATTAATGTGAGGGTGGGTAGATGGTAAGAAGTGGCTCAAGAGATTGCTTCAAGGGATATCTAATGTGCATAACCTTATCCTTATTTTTCATGATCTCTTGAAGGGGAGTCTAATGCCACTTCATCATCTTCATCTAAGGAAGCCACATTACTGTTGTTTGAAAGAAATTTACCCACTCTATCATTTTCTTGCACCATGATATCTTCTGTAGGAGGAGAGATTTTAGGAGAGGAGCAAACAAAATGTTGATCACATTCCATGGTTAGATTTTGTAAGATAGTTTCATCATAAGTAAGGGAGGCATCAAGAGAAGAAAAACCATTATTTTCTTGCTTACCAATGATTGGATCCTTTCGTTCAAATAGATCTTTCCAAATGGTAGGAGCATTAGGAAAGGGAGAAACAAAATTCTCACAACTCTCAATGAGTGTATCTTCTAACACCAAACTATCTTCTTAATGGCTAGGAGAGATATTAGGAAAAGAAAAAATGTGATTGTCATGGCTATCTATGATTACATCCCTTTGTCCTATAATGTCTTACCAAGTAGGAGAGGTAGGAGAAAATAAAAAAATAGGATTGTCATAACTCTCAATCATTAGATCTCTTAACACCAAAATATTCTCTTCACAAATAGGAGATATTTTGGTAGATGGACAAATGTGATTGTCATGATTGTCCACAATTGCATCCTCTTTCACTAAAGCATTCTCACAAGTAGGAGAGAAGTTGGGAGATGAATGGAGACTAGGTAAAGTAATGTTAAAAAATGTGTAAATGATCTCTTCTTCTTGTGTCATAATATCTCTAACCGATGGATTAGTATGGGTTGACTACACCTGATCCATGAGGATACAAAGTATAATCATCCTACTAAATGTCAATCCAATAGAGATCATTCATTTTATGCAAAGATAAAGAAGCCATAAAAACTACCATATTAAATCATGAAAGCTTGATAAAATCTCTAATCTAAGACATTGAAACTTATCCTATTGGGATAGTGGTGTTGCATTGATGTGGAACGATGACCCTTTCCCAATCCCATGGATAATGAACTTGTTTCAATCAGTTTTATTGAAGAAACCTAACGAAACCATTGTGAGATGTGTGATGAAACATGATTTAAATGCTAAACTAACATGATGCAAGCTATTTTGACATGATTTATGCTAAGATGATCAAGATATGTGAGTGCAAAGCTAATTTAAATGGATTTTAAACTAAAAGATTCAAGCCCTAATTAATAAACAAGCTACATGAATGCATGTATGTTACCATGTAAGCCATTAATGGAAGCTAATCTAATTAATTTGCAAGTACTTAAGCTAAAATGATACTAAAAAAAGTGTTAAAAATGAGTGTGAGTGTGAGTGAATTTAACAACATGAGTTTTCTTCTAAAAAGATGGATCCATTTGTTTCCAAATAGTGACCTATTTATAGGAGGACAAATGAGAAATGAAGGGTTAAGATTAAAAAGGTTAATCAATGGCCAATGATGGAGGAAGTTGGAGGCATGGACCATGGATTCTTATCAATGAATGAGAATCAATGTTGAGATTTAATCAAGGGTTCACCTTTGTCCAAACAAACACACTTTTAACTTGCACAAGAGGTCACAAGTTAACTTGCACAAGAAGTCAAGTAGGTTTGTTAGAAAAAGAATATTCCCCTTTTTCAAATGAGTGAGAAAAATAGATATTTAGCAATTAAAACAAAGTTTTGTGCAAAAGGGGAAGGAATATTCCATGGGAATATTCCTTTTGGAGAATGTGCAAAGGAGGAACATTCCCTTGCAAGTGGGGGGAATTAGATTTATTAGTAATTGAATAATTAAAACAATGTTAATTATGCAATTTTAGAAGAATTATATGATATTCATTAAATAAAGTGATTTAATGAAAAGGGGAGATATGATATGACATTTAATTAAATAACTTAGGGTTATTTTAATTAAATAAGAAGATTTAGGGATTAAATTAAATAATTTGATTTATTTAATTTAATAAGATGAAATGTTAGCATGAAAGGGGATGAATTCATCTAATTAGATTAATTAGGTTAATAGATGCAAATGATGCAATTAATTAAATAGCTAGAAAAATTTACTTGTTACATTGGTTCAAAGACTGATGCCCTTTAGATTAAAAAAATTGCTAGTTAAATCAATTTTTTTTTTTTTGATTTTTGGATGCCCCACTATTGCCCCAGGGGAAGGAATAAGTTGGTTCCTTGCCCCCTCAAGAAATCAGGTAGAAATTTTGAATTTTGGGTTGATTTTTTGACAAAGGTAAAATGTTGCACAAGGGGTCCGAAAAGGCTCCGAGATGCAAAAAAATGTCAAAAATGCAAAAAATGATGCAAAATAAGCCTCAATTTGGCAAGATTGGTGAAAATGATGAAAAACCATAGCTTCATGGTTAATTTAGGGGAAGAAAACCTAATTTGGAGGCATAAATATGTGAGGAAGGGTCACTTTCAATTCATTTGTGCATTCACACCTTAGAGAATTCTTGCATTTTGAGCTCTAACCTCTTGACGAAATGGCACAACAAGTGCTCGCACGACACATTTACTACTAGGTTTGTGAGTTCCAGAG